>VYZT01019928.1:50774-85157 GCA_013400735.1 Pomatostomus ruficeps | reverse complement strand
TATGTAATAAGAATTCTTTCATAACAGAGAAATTTTCCCCACTATTCTTTCATAACTACTCCCTAATATTCTAGTCAGTGAAACATAAATGTTGGTAGAAGCTAAGCATGGAAAATTTCAGCCTAAAATTCTTCTTTTAGTAATGAGTGACTAGAAAAGGGAATTAGAATGAAAACCATTTCTAACCTTGTTGCATTTGCCTCCTTGTAGCTCCAACATAGAGTTCACAATGCAACGGGGGATATGCGTGTATGTTTCTGCAGCCTAGACCTGGTTGCTTAACCAGTAACACATAAATCTCACCAGTCAAGAACAGCATAGAAAGAGCAAAAATTGAGGGTTTTTTTACACTGGTTAGCTTTTACAGACGTAAAAGTAGCCACTTGAGGTAAACGTAGGCTCCAGTTGCTACCTGAGTTTCATTTCAGCATGCATTGACTCAAACTTACTTCAGCTGACTCTTAATAAGAGCCAAATCCAAGCATTCTCCATGATGTAGAGCCCAGTTCTCTTAAAACCAATCAAGACCACAAGGTTGTCTTGCACTGGTTATTGAAAAACCATCCAAACAATCTTTTCTTGCTTCTGTTCAAAAGTGGACCAAATTAAAAAAGATTTCTACATCAGAAATTTGCAGTAGTTCAAGATCAGTAAGATATTTAGTAGATCAATTCTGCATAATAACTGGTGATTAGTCCTGCTAGCACATATGATCAGATAGACTGGGAAATCATGCCAATATTTCAGGTTCTTAGTGGGTTAGATAGCAATTCTGATGTTTTAAAATAAGTGCAACACTGCAGTCAGGAGGGCACTGATCCCTCAAACAACGTGACTGCCTTATTCTCTATGTATCTGTGTGAGATTGTTACAGTGTGGTCATTATATATATTTTTACAATTAAAATAAAATTCAGAAGATAAAATGCACTTCTAAATCCACTCAGTGACTGGTCAGTCAAAAGCCCACAGAGATCAAGAGGACAGTAATTTTCAATGGCAACTGGGCTCAAAAACCTTTATATACTTTTGAAAATTTTGCCCAAGTCTAAAAGCAATCAATTGTATCTGGGCCAAAATACCATGTGCTTAGTGGATCATCCTGAAACTTCAGGATGTGAAAATACCTCTGACATTGTGAATGCTAAGAAAAATAAAAGTCATTGTGTTTTACACATGCTTGGCATCAGAAAAGACTGACCTCTGAGACCAAACATAAGCTATGTGAAAATTGAAGCAACTAAACAAAGTCACAATAGTGTTTATATGAAACTCTCATGTGTAGCCCTCTCTACAGACTGCAGTGAGCAATAGAGATTCATCTGATCTTGCATAGATCTTTCCTATTAGGCTCAATAGCTTTGTGAAACCTTAACTAACAACTTCCTAAAAGGAAACATTTCGAAAATTGACCTGTAAGCAAAGTAAGAATTCTGTTGACAGATTCACCTTACCAGGGCATACCATTCACTGCACTGATTTAAAATTTACCTGCAATTAATCCCATACCTGGCAGCTTGAAAACATAGGAAATCTAGTTTAAAACATAGTTTTCAAATAGCAGAAGAGATCAATTGCTCAAATCAGAATCAAAGTCTCAATAAGTGCTCGCAATTTTTTTTTTTTTTTTTGGTGTAAGGATGGCCGTTTAACAGCAGGGGTATTACATTGCATATCACATAACAAAAATTTAATTTCCTTGGCTATATCTGTTCTCAACTTCCAAATGTTCTGGGACTCCATGTCAGCTCAAATGTTCCTTTGTTGGTCATCCCTCAAAGCTCACCCAGTGTAATGCAGCATAATGTCAGCCCAGGCAACTTGCAGAGACTTCGCACAACTGTGAAGCTTGTGAGAGAGCAGCTGAATTTCACCCAGGTCTGGAATGCACAGCTGGGAGATTTCCCCAGCTCCAGTAATGCTCCCGTCCCCACTCATCCACCCCAGTCACTCCAATCACACGTAACTGAAGAGATCCTTTAGACTCAGACAGCAAATTTAAAATGTCTCTGTCATCCACGCATAAAAGCCTCTGTGGGCCACAAGAGCTCATTTGGCATGGGTAAATAAGTAGATTGTTCAAAAATTTCCCTTTTTGACTTCTGAACCCAGCTTTTGCCTGCAGTTCATCTGCTAAGTAATTATTCCCAGCAAGCAGCATCACAAAGAAGAAAGTAGTTTTTTATAAACTGGTTGGTGGGAATCACTGCTTCTGGAACAAAACCGAACATCTCCCATGCCCCTCTGGCAGTCCAAACACATGCTGCCTTGACCTTGAGGGTATGGTATGAATTACCTGCTCTTTTACAAGCAAGAAAAAAGACTAAAGTCTTAATACCCACAGATCCAGTGCAGGAAGTATTGGCACTCTTGGACTCAGCAGAGTCTGAGCAGTGAGCTCTTCCAGCCAGCCCTTCACTGCTGCCATAGGAAAATACATCAAAGGAGTCACACAGGACATTTTGCAGTAACATCCACTGGATGGGAAGTCATTCGATTCTTTGAAAATTTGGATTATATCGTTCAGATATCTTGAGGTAAAAAATCAAAGTCATACTGAGTCTTGTCAGTAGATTAAAAATCAGCAGTTCTGATCTTCAAGGTGAGAAAACATTTCACTTTTTCAATATGATAAGAGTTCATTCCTCTGAATAAAAGCTGAATTTAAAGAAAAGTCCATTTTGACCTGTCTGGAATAGCTACTAAGAAACCTGGATCTAGGTGAGTGAGCAATCTGAATTAAAACACAGAGGAGTATGACCTTATCATTATTATGCATATAAGTATTACATATATAAGAATATGTAACAGTTTTCTTATACAGCATAAACACTAATTTTTGAAAACTGTTGGAGAGGTAGGCCTTAGCCTTGAAGAATCCTGTGAGGATGGTAAAAAGTATTCAGAAGGCACTTTTTATGCATACATTTTTATTTTAATATTATTAATCTTTTTAAACACAAAGCCTTGAACTTGCTTTGAGGTTTTGCACCTTGGAAGTTATTCCACTGGAGGCAATTAACATACTATGCTTTTAACTGTATATAGTATTATTAGATCCAATAGCACAGTCTGTAGTAAAGATGTCCCAATATTTTTCGGTTCAAAACAGGTCTTAGAGTTACTTTGTCAAATGGGTTTTGCACTGAAAAATTTCTTACCAGGTACTTTAGCTTTGTTATTTTCTTGTTTGTTTCTCAGTTTACAGATAAAATAATGGAAGTCTTTATGAAGACAGGGCTAGACAAAAAGTGTGTTATGTTGCCCACATTGAAAATGTTGTGGGTTTTTACATTAAAAGTTTTACTCCATCCAATTATTGAGGCAAAAATATTAAATTTGACAGGAATAGAGGGTTTTATGCTAGAGAATTGTTCATGCTGCTCCCCTTAAAATTTATTCACATTTGAAAAATTTTGTTATGCAAGTGTTCAGAAAATACTAGCTAGATATTTAGCTGAAAATTCTGAAAAGTCTGTCTGCTATGAACCTACTCAAGGCTGCAGGGACTTAATTCTTCCTACGATTACAGCCAAGTTCCACAAAAAGGTGTGCCTCTCAGGGACCTTTCTGTTGACAGAGTGTAGAGGAGAAAACAAATTAATTTGAATGCAGTGAAGACAAAAGTGAAATTTAGGAGTTAGTGATTACATACATGGAGAAATGGAAGCAGTGTGATGAGCGAGAGGGTGGGACAATGAATTTCCAAGTGTATATGCAGGAAACTGGGACTGAGACCTTGTGTGGAAGATGAGGTTTAAAGGATGACAAACAACCATTGTGCACAAAGGAAGAGAAATGAGGTTAGCTAGACAAAGGGCCAGGACAAATATGTGAAGAGAATTGGATGAAGATTTCAAGGGATGGGGTCAAAAATTAACACCAGTTCTACCAGGGATTAAATAATACAAGAGGGCTCACCTGTGGTTTGGAAGTTGGTCAGTGGTTCAGCTTAACTAATTGGGTAGGTAAGAAGGCAGGAATGTAAAAGGCATAAAGAATGAGGTTCAAACAAAACAATAAACCAACATTTTAAAGGTGCAATGCAAGGTAAACGTGAACTTTTAACACATAAAAAATGTGGGCATTGACACTGCTTTTGAAACTTTAATTTGAACCCTTGGGCACAAGCATAATGATACACTCTTATGGCATGATGATAGACTATTTCTTCTACAGAAACCCAGGCTTTCTCAGGGAACCCCATTATCAGAAATCTCCTCTGGGTTTCCACAAGGTTATATATTGAAGGTTACAAAGCTCCTGCTTCATTGACTCTGGGAGTCAGAAGGCGTGAAATGCATTAAGCAGTGGATTGCTAGAAGGAAAGCCACCTGCATGAAGATGCCGAAAATTAGGTTCCTTCTTTGCCTCTGACAGTTTTCATATAATGCTAAACAAGTAATTTCCAGACAGTCACTAATTTAACATTTTCAGAGAGCCACCCAAAGATCTGAGATCTAGTTTAAAACAGTTAGCTAGTAATAGCTGAATTGTGCTGGAATAATGCTTCAGACATAACAGCTTGAGAAGTTGGGTCCTTGGCATGTTGGGCATTGGATATTACAGAGTAGTTTTGACTTTAAGTTTTGGCTTTCCCATTCTATGGCTGTTAATGCTTCTCATCTCAAACTGTTCCTCAGGTACAGATATCCCTCCAAATAGAGAAACATAATTTAATTTGTGTATTCCAAGATATTTCAAGTTGACTATTTCAATAAACAACTCTCTTATTTATGCAAAACTACATGGATTTGTTTGCTTCAACTTGATCATTTAGTTCAGTCCTGCAGGGCTTTTGGAACTTTTTTTATTAGCTTGTGATTCATCTCATGCAAAGGGTCAACTGTGCCCTTGAATTAAATACATAAGGAGAAAAAAAGAAATAGTTTTGGAATGAGAAAATCACTGTAGCTTGGATGTACTGAATAAAAACCTATGTGGTTAAGCTTTGTAACTAAAATAGAACCTCTGCTTTTGGACAGAAACCAGAGTACAGTTTAGAGTTACAGTAGAATATCATGTAGACAAATTAATTTCAATGGAACAACAGTTTGAAGCATTGTATTAATTTTATTTTCAAACTCAAGAAACATAGACTGTGATTCTTTCATACCCAAGAAGAGTTCATTAAATGACAGCTAATGTAGGAAGATACAGAGCCAAAAACATGGGTTAGAAAGGGAATATTTTTTGTAGTAGCATGGGAGGATGAATCTCAGAAGAGTCTTTTATATCTTTTATTGACTCAGGTATTATACACCCAGATGAGTGCCCAACGGCATAACAGTTTGCAATGTAACTTCTCAGGCTAGAGGACTGAAGGCAAAGGGTTACATGAGGGAAATCATAAGAGTGCCCTGTTCAGCTGAAATCAAACTCAGGGCACCCCTAATCCTGGAGTGATGTTTACAGCTCATGATGCTGCAATTAGAAAAAACAAACACACAAACAAAAAACTAAACCAAAAATAAATTCACTAACTGCATCAGAACTGCAGATAGCACAGAAGAATTTAAATTTAATACTCACTCAGAGTATTAAATGGTGGAAACTTAAGCCAGAACCTGTCATTTGCTGTCTGTCTAATTTTTTTCTTTTTCTTTTTCTTTTTTTTTTTTCCCATTGTGAACATATGCAACATGGCATCTTGCATTAAGAGGTCTCATATCACCTTCCTCTGACCCAAACATCCAAAAAACTTTATATTACAGGAAATATTATTCTCCCACATAACTGTAGACTGACGGCAGATGCATAGGAAATCTAAGGCCTCCTAAATTCCAGAGAGAAAGTTTAAGTGAGAAATAAGAAAACTCCTGAGACCCTGCTCTGTTTCTTAATACAATTGTTAGCATAACAGAGACAATTCTTCCCCTTCTAAAAAGGTCACTCAAAAATAAGGAATGGGGTTTTTTTGTTTTAAACATGTGTGAGGATGTATGCTTACAATCTCAAAAAAATTTTCCTTTTTCATCAGAAAAGTTAACAATCTCTTACAGAAAAATGACTTCAGCCTTCTAGGCTGTGAGAATGCCACTTAATTTGGATTACAGATCTAAAATATTGCAGGAGTTTTCTCTAAGCAATTTTCCTTTGAGCAAGACAGTGTCTTGTACTGAAAAAATTTCATTAAATAAAAAAAAAAATGAGGCACTAAATAGATTTTTAAACATTCATTTGATTTTATTTAAAAGAGCCCCTTCAAACCATAAAAGATGATTTAATGTAAGAACTGGATTCCTTTACCTTCTGTGTGAAAGAAAAGCCCATGAAGGGGCTAAATTTTCAAGAGTAGTTCATTTGCAAGGAAAGGCTTGTTACTGTATATTCCAGTCAATGGTCCAGCATTTTGGCTAAAAGATCTGAAACCATTGTTTTTGGCATTGCAATAAGATGATGTTGCAAGTTCCAGCAGGTACGATCTTTTGTTTTCACAGCCCCCAGCCAGAAGGAGCCATTAGGCCCCACAGTTTTACCTCCCATAGGATAGAATTAGGTTTAAGCCAGACCTATTACTGCATTATGTTCAAAATGAAGCTGTTAAGTTAGATGAATAAGGTTTCAGTGCCCCAAAGAGTAAGAGGTTTGTTAGCCACAGTCAGAAAACAGGACACGGAAGGTAACGCTTGTGCCCAAGGCCGCGGCAGGAGCTGACAGCCCAGTAGTGATGTGATCTCAGAAGGTGAACCACACTTTACACAACAGAGGAAGAAAAGGTCCTCTGCAGTACTTGGCAAATTTAATGTGGTGGCTCTTGTTTTCCACCTCCAAGTCTGGTAAAATCTGCATGTTAAACAGGACAACAAAAGTAGAGATCCTCCACACGGCCTTAAAGCGCGCATTTGTTCTGCCCGAGGTCCCATATCCAGGTGTGGTTGATCTCTGGTACTTCAGAGTACTATCAAGAAACTTGGCATAACTTGCTCGCACATCGCTAATTGTTCATGAGACAGAAAAATGCTGTGCTGATTCTTTCTGGTGAATAACTAATGGCCCAATGCATGAGATCTCATTGCAATGATTGCTTTACTGCCCGGTTGAAATTTAACAGGCATGCTGAGGGAGATGTCTACAATATCCCTTGGGCCTGTGAAGGGTGGCAACAAATATCACTTCACTGGACACAGACTTAGCAAAACCAGAGGGAACTGCACACCTATTCAGTCAGCCCAGTGGACCTACTACAATTTTTCTAAGGAACTGGATTAAAGCAAATCATTTTAGAATGTATCTTGCTTGAGGTTCTGATGTGTCCTAAACTCTCTCCATATCTTTTAAAACTGTCAATTTGCCACACCAATAGAAATTAAATCAGAATCCAAATTTTGTTTTTGATATAATAGCACCAGTAAGCTAAACTAGTATTTAAAAAAAAGCCCAAGTCAGAATTGCCAGCCTATTTCCATAAGAAAATGACAGTAGCACTGCTGATCCTTTATCCTTAAGAAGCGTTACATCTCAAAAAAGCTAATCCACAAAATAACATTTCAGATAAAAACTTATCAAGGACGGATACCAACATCAGTTAATGACACTGCAAGAACATAATATTTAGATACACATTTTTATATATACATCTGAAATGTAAGAAAGTAAAATAAGCAAGTGAGATAGTTTTTAACTCCTGCTTTTAAAAGGGATCTCTATCTCTGACAGTTGATGTCAGACCAATGAACAATAGAGACGTATACTAACAGACATAAGGCCTATGCCAATTGTTTCTAATGTAAGATCACAAAATATTTCCCTGCATTATGATAGCAACAGTGAAGTGTCACTGGTGTGAAATGGATAAAAACAAGATCTTGAGTATGTTAATGTGTTAATGAGTTTTTATAAGTGACCACAAATAGCACTTGTGTATGGAAATGTGCAGCAGCTGCTTAGAAAAGCCATCCACTATTGCAAAATGATGAAAGAAAAGGAAAGGATAACATCATAAGAGGTCCTGCCCCTAGCTGAGGCTCTGTGTGAACTGATGGATGCAAAACTCTCTAAATCAGAGATTTGTGGCACATGAAGGATTGGGCATTGAAAAACGTGAGCATTCACACGGGTCCTGTATGACTGTGCACATATAAAAAGGGATTTTGGTCTTCAAGTCCCTTTTGTGTCTGTTGGCATGTGCCACTCACTATCTCTTGAGTCCCATGGAACATACCTGGTACCTAAAACTGAAAGATGGGCCTGAACTCTGGCATTTTTCCTGTGTGATGTGAAGTTAAAAGGCTTAGTACAACAGACTTGATTTAAACAAGCAAACAGAAATAAATATGATATTTACTTACTGTAGGCGCTTTCAGTACCTAAGGTTAAAGAGCCATCTGTTTCTCTGGTGTAATTCCACTGGTTTCAGCGGAATCAGGGCAGGATAAATTTGATGCAATACGTTCACCTGGTCACCTAGCACACAGCAGAGACATTCCCTTTGTGTGGAAGGCTGCACACAATCAGTTTGCCATCTAGTGGCAACTATTTTGAACACAGACAGCAATTTAAACCAGTATGTGATGATTTTAAATAGCGGGATTTATTAAATCAGCTGAGGTGAATGAAAACCCACATTGTCAGGTAAAAACTATTTTGAAGCCTCAAAGGGCAACTGCAGATATACCCAGCATTGTACATTCAGACAGGGAAGATGTTCTGACTCAAGCTGTCTAACAAAAACATTTGCAATTGTGCTAATACTTTCTGCACAGCATGACTGGATATAGATCACCTGTAGCATTTTGCATAAATGAAGATGGAACAACATACTGATGATTAGACACCTTCTAATTCACCCATCTGCTGCTCCTGTCAGTCTCTCTCTGGGATTAAAAGAAATGCTGTTTGTGAAAATTTTCACATAGTCAAACTGGCCCTACCTGAGTGGTCTCAGTGACTGGAACTCCAGCTGCTTATGTGGGAAAAGCAATGACCTGGCCAAGTCAGATTGTTTGTATTAAGGTTATGAGTCACTAATATAAAGACTAGTCACAGCTAGAGATCAAATGCCATACCTCCAAACCCAAAGCAGCTACCAGAGTCTGCTCAGGAAATGCAAAAAAGATGTACTTTTTGGTTGTGGGTGGCCTGGTAGTACTTATGCATTTATGTGAGTGGGTTTATTTTCCCTACTTTAAATGTTAATTCAGTTGTTCTTAAAAGTGACTGGACATTTATCTGCTTGTAGTATTTAAATGATCTTTGTTGCTATCCTATTCTTGACTATTAATACCATATGTATTGTGACACAAGGAAATGTACCTGACATAGAAAAATGCTGTTACCCATTTATAATTGCTTCAAACTCAAAGTGGCAAACACTTCTGCCTTTCCTTCTGCACTAGGATTTCCATAAATTTAATAAGAAACTTTAAAAAAAATAAAACCAGTGTCAGAAGACAATGATCCTAGACCTGATTTTAAGACAGTAAAATGATACAAGTCCTGCATGTCTAAGTTCTACCAAGAGCCAATTCCATAATGATGGCAATTAAATACTTAAGAGCTAACTGATGTCAGTCAGTCTAGAAGACATGCCAATATCTGGCAGTATCTAGCCTCAGTGAGTGACAGGAGCCAAAGAGTGACAAAAGGTCAGCTATGAACACAGGTCCTCCAGTTTTAGAGTATCCTGAATTGGCAGGGGAATCCCCCAAACGCTGGAAACTTGAGCAATGTGATGTGAAAAATTGGATTTAGGGAAGATTTTAGGCTGCTGAAATTCATATTAAGATGTCATTCACTATTATCATGCAGAAAACCATTTAATAGTGAATTCTATTAAACTGGAGTTGTACTAAAGAGCTGTTGACAGGCATTTTGGAGATATCATAAATACAGTTTTGTTTGTTTGTTTTCTCACAAATATCAGCTGGATTTAATGTCAGAGGAGCACTAAAATTGAGTAAAAATTCTTTAGATGACAATATCATGTTTCAGAGTTTAATGATATGTCTGCTTACACTGTACTAGTCAAAAATATAAATATACATGGATGTTTCATTGAGTTACTGAATGCATCTGTACTCAACCTCCTATTCAGGGATCACAGACAAATGCTCAATTCATTGAAAATATACTTTAGCCCCATTTACCAACCTAGTTGTGATAAAGCGACTTGCATTCTGTTCTGCGCCATGAATCATGGTCACAAGAGTTAATTAAAGTTCTAATGGCAGGGTCAACAAGGTCAAGTGAATGAGTTTGTCTATGTGTAATTAGTGCAGAACAGAAGATAATGAAGTTCAACAGGTGTAACCAAGAGCAGGAGCTGTCTGTTGTATTAAAGTGCTTGACCTGAAGATTCAAAATTGCTTTTGGAGTAAAAGGTTGGGAAAAGTATCTTTTTACTTGTAAATGGAAGAAATTTCTCCCTAGAAAAAGACAATGCCCCAGCACCATCATTACTTTCATTTTCAAACCTGCTGAACTCAAGCATGTGAGTAATACAACTGTTTCAACAGCACACATTTTTATTTTCTAGGCAAATGCAGGGTAAATATGACTGCAGAAAAATCAAGATAAATGAGAAAATCTGCAGATGGAAATTCACCCTAGACGTGGTTTATTCCACATCAGATCAGTTTTAGAATTCCTCTATTTTCTCATATTAGAAGGATGAGTTCAAACTAAAGATGGCAAATAACAAAAATTATGAATTTGTGGCACTTTTCAATCTAATAAGAAAATACATCATTTATCCTGACTCCTCTATACAGACATCTCTTGCTCACAAGCTTGCTCTTTCTAAAACTATCACTTTCCCCAGGTACTGATAAACAGAAAAAGCATACTCCATGAAAAGGACAAAATGCATGCAGAATAATTTACTGCATAATCCTAAAACACAGTGCAAAAGCACTGAGGCAGGTTTATTTAAACTCTATCTTCAGAGAGCAAAGGGAAATGTGTGAACATGTAAGTCTCCCAATAGTCCTTCCCCAGCAATCCCCCAGCTGTATATTAACAGGTTTATAATAGCTATTGGCAGTGCAAATTTCTTTCTGCTACCTCGCCCATGCTGGAATCAGCCCTTCAATAAGAAGGTACACTTCTGCAAATGAAAAAGGAGTTCAGTTTCCATGCCCAATCAATCCCAGTATCTCTCCTAAGAGCACCAACAAGAGATCATTAATTAGTGCCACATACTGCTGTGCTGGGGACACCTTCCTACAATGAACAAAAACGAGACAGAACGTCTTGTAGAGGCTCTACAGTTACATCTACCGCAGTAAATTAAAACAATGACTGGGAACATTCCTGGGCATAGAAATGGGATGGCCCATGGAATTAAATAGTAACAGGAAACGTTCTTGCCCATGCTGGCTAGCACAGCCGGGGAGGATGGCACAGGCCTTGGCCATGCTTCCCATACAGCTTGTGGGCAGCCACTGTGTCTGACAGAGTGAGGGCACAGCACTCCTGCAGTGCCTCTTGGCCCAGGAACACCCGTGGCACTGGTGTGTTGCCAGGGTACATACAGTGGGTGACTACTTGCTAAACTTTCACATAATGCATACAATTCATAATTGAATCAATTACACGACAGATAATCCCATTAATTGCTCCACCACTGCAAAATCACCTGTAATATCCTGTCAACCAGATATCTGGTTTTTTAAACGGTGGAAAACCAGGTGTGGCAGCTGTTAGATGATGTGGTAACAGTCTGTCTCCACGCCCGTGAGAGAGAGCAGTGAGAGACAATGTCAGACGGGGAGCTCAAACAGTACCATGGTGGGCTAATCCCAGGCCCATCAAGGAGAACCACTGCTCCGGCTCGGTAAACCCATGGGAGCTCTGACATTCAGTGGTGGGCAGGAACCCAAATTACAGCCTGTAAGGAGCAAACATCTTCCAGGTTTTTATCAGGAGAGCCTCAGACCCTTTACCCAGGTGTGAAACCCATCAAGATGAGTCATTTGGAGCTTCTCTCTGAATCACCTTTCAGGCTAAAGGGGTGGGACACAGTATGGGATGCAGGGGAAGAGTGTTTTTTGGGTTTGCCCAGTGTTTATAATGAGATGTTTAGGGGTGGAACCAAAGGCTGGAAAAGCAGGAATTTAGGTGACTGATGAAGGAAAAAGTGTGGAAAAGTGTGTTGGCTTGTGAGAGTCTAGGCCAGAAACTGGAGTGGGGCTGCAGCCACAAGGGCTAATATATCCTGGTCTCAGCAACTGGACAAACTGGGATCTAGATGCCAGCTATTGGGCAGACTGTGTGCTGATCCAGCTCCTAGAGCTGGTCACAGCTACCTTTCTGTGTGTATAAATTTTTTTATCCCACTAATGGGCCTCCAGCCTACTCAGACAATGACAGGAGCAGAATGAGACCATTTGTGTTGTCTCTGTGTGTGTAAGGGGTCTGTGAGCCGTGTGCCATCCATGTATACGTGTCCATATATACATATATGTGATGTGTATGCCCATACATGTATGCTGTGTGTGTGTTTGTGTGTGCTTACACACAGCCTGGCTGTTGTTTGGCCTTGGGAGCATGGAGGTGCAGCAGCCTTTCTTATCTCCAAGTATTTGATCCAGCATGATGTATTGTCCTTTAACTGTAGCAGCAATTTTACAGCTCCTAAGTTTTTGTGGGCCTAGTCCTAAAGGGATTTTTCAGTGCTTCATTGTACTTAACAAAAATTCCCACTAAAACTAGTGGAAATGCCAGAATATCTTCAAAATGTAGCTTGTCAGCACATTTAGTTTCTCAGCAGAAAGGCCAAATATTGATTTTTTTTTTTTTTTTTAAATACAGACAATTAAACTTTCTTGTTAGACATACAGCGGGGCCAGACTGGAAAGTTTACATTGCTGCAATTGTGTTATAGCTTCTCTCTGGATAAACAGAGGACTTCATTTTCAGTTCTACCAGTCCCACAACATTCACAAACAATAAAATTAATTTCTAGTTTGAATAAATAAAGCCTACTAAATTGGTTTCTTTGACAATACTTTCAAGTTTTATATTGAACTTGTTCACAAAGCCAACAGTGTCAGTTAACAAAACAAAAGATGTTATTTACTATTTTTGGCTACTAATTAAGCCAATTCCTTAGATACAAGTAGCTCATTGGGGTTAATTATTTCTAAGAAGAATCCAATTCATTTGCAGTTTGCTAATCAGAAAGAATTTTACCAGTTCTTGAGTTGAACTCTTTTGCTTCTATGAACATTTTAGAATTTGTAAGCTTTAAAACAGAAATTCAAGGAGACAACTTTTCAGAAGGTGAAAGTTCCTAAAATTCACCTCTTATTTAATCAATTACATTGGAAGTTCTTATACATAATATTATCAGGAATAGGGGCATCGTTAAAAGCAATTCAACAAAATTTGAATAGACTGGCTCATTCAAAGGTCATTCCTGCTTCCACCTAATTCTCAGATTTCTCATCCCTTAAAATGTATCCATCTGCAATGGAGGTTAAAGAAGGAAAGAATCTGATTGCTTTAATCCTCGTGGTGGTAGAGTCCAGACCTCACATGATTCTACCTCCTCCCATATGGGAGTCAGGCTGTCCTGTTAAGGCTGTACAATGCATATGTGACTAATGCCAAACTGTAGGGGCTGTCTTTCAAAGGACACAATTAAGCTCTATTTACTCATGACACATTCTAAGTGAAGAAATAATAGCTCCCTTCGTTGCACTGACAGATTCTGCCAATCACTTCCGGCCACAAAAATAGTGGCCACCATTTATTTTTTCAAGCTCTTCTATCCTCACACGCAGTGTAAGTGTAATTCTTCCCTATCAGCAGATGGAGACAGAGTACACATGTTTTGATGTCATCATCCAGGAAGCTAAAATTTTCTCACCACACAATCCAGTCAGCATCCATTTGCTTGAGCTCTGTATTTTTTTAAAGAGTTCAGGATAATAAATCCAAACTAAACTAATCTAAAACTTGGCTAAAAAAAGCCAAAACCCATAAAAACAAACCCTAAATAATAAGTTTAGGCACCAAACTTAGCTATAAGCTTAACAAAATTTTCCTTCCAACTCATAATTACATTTGACTTTTTGTTTTGGCACAGGTAGCAGATAGGAACTAGGTATAGTATATATAGTATACCTAATTGGTACTATTAGGTGCCATTATCATATTCTTAAAAAGAATTACTGCCCTATAGAAGTATCCATAATTTTACTTTCAAAAGGTGTTCTCCATTCTGTGATTTTCTGCTGTTATGGTTTTTTGAAAGTCTCTTAGATATTGTCCATTGCATATCACTACAAAGAAAGTATATGTGTACAGACAAATGTCAAATACCAGCTTTTACTAACAATTTTCAGACATGGGAGGGTCAGGTATTGATATCCTACCAAAGTAATTGTTTCCATAAAGCAAACTAACACAAACTCCAGGGGTTCAAAAGTAATAGAGTACTATTTTTCTCACAGTCTTAACTAAATTCTCTAGAATAATGACTAAAAAAACCCTGTGTGTTTAAAAGTAGGGCTTGTTGAAACCAGATTAGGGAATTTATTTTAACTTCTGTTAAAACTTGTCTTTTGCCTCTCTCTGCTGAATCAGAGTTGTCATTTTTCCTACAGCTGACCCAATAAACTTTAAGAAAATAAAAAAAGTGATTTTTCCATTAGCTCAACATGTTGCTAACAGCAACATCTTTATAGTTAACTTTCGCTATTGTATGATTTACTCAGTATTTTGGGTCACACACACCTTCTGCCACTTCCAAGTTTGATTTGCTCCTGTTCACTAGGTTACCACAATTTAGGTGCTTACAGCCATGAAGCAAGGGTGTGACAGAAATATTATCTGTTCTCTCAGAGTATTTAACGTTTTCAGCTGTCCAATAGGAATGGGAAGAGCCTCTTAGTCTGCCCAGCAAATCCATGCCTACAGCTTCCACTACATTTCAGTCAAACTTATTGACTATTTCTATCATCAGTCTTTGGTTAAATCAACTCTTTGTGAAGAAGTCAGTGAATGTAAACTCTTGTTACATTTAATAATTATCTTGGATTAATGCAATCCACTACTTTTTCAATTATCTTGCTAGTTACAGCTACTGAAAAAGCTTCTGCAGATTAACTTTAGGTCATGGCTGTTTTCAGCTGATTCTTTGGCATAGATAGTGTGCTCTTTGAATGAATTCTTTTGCTCCTTTCAAAATATTTTTTAATTATTAAAGCAAATATTTCTTTGTTTATTTGCTACCTCTGACTACTGCAACTTCTTAAGCAACTTTAATTTAGGGGGTTTTATTTTGTTTCAGTCTATTCCATCATCATCACTTCAGCCCTCAAAATAGGACTTTACTGATGTATAGATTTTCATGATAGTATTTTTGCACAGGAAGGAATTTCACACAATACTACCAGTAATTTCTCTGACAGTATTCACAATCTCGAGCTATCAAATCTGTGAGTGAAAGCTGTTGTTTGCCGAGTGCAGACTGCATTTTAGAGCAGATAACATTAATTTTGTATGACTAAAAAGGCATAAAAAACCCTAATGAAATTTGCACATATTATGTTAGTGTCAGCAGAAAAAAAAAGTTCGTTCTTGGTTCAGTTTCAGAAGCATCTTCTTTTTCCAAATAACACAGCATACTGAATCATAATGTGCCTGTAAAAAGTCAAATTTGAATCCATTAAGGAATTGCTCACTAGAAGTTGGATGTGCTCTAAAGCACACTAAGTTTCATTCTACTGAAGGAACAAAATACAGCTCAGGAAAAGAAGACTCATAACATAAGTTTGGAATTTCTTAACTTAATTATACCTAATTTAACGTAAATGATACTTGATGTAATAAAGTGATAGTCAGAAGAAAAATGTTAGCAAAGAACATTGTGAAGAATGTACCACTCCACATATATAGTCAATAGAATTAATGGTAGAAAATGTAAAAGATAATTAAAAGTAGAAAGTTATAATAACCCCAAGGAACCGTGATCACATGAATGCTGAAAAAAAAGTAACTAAAAGGTAGAAAAGAATAATAATGTTGTGTCTAAATAGCCAAGTTATATTATATATGTGCTTTGGCTGACTGTAACTACAAAAGCATGAACATTGCATGGGCAAGCAGGATTTTCTCTCTGCTCTTCAGCGGCTTACATTTAGCTCACAGATGTCTTCTGTCTCAAGTCAGTTTAATCCAATCAACTCACCTCACCCTGTCCTATACTTACCCATAAGAATGTTTTTTGGTGTGAAAACCAGCTGCTTCTTCCTGCTAATGTTGGCATACGGAATATAGCAACAGCACTTCCTTTCACTCATCATGTGTCCATGGCTCTCAAGGTCAAAACTGCTGAAACCAAGGTAAAGGGAATTGAGTTTATTTAGTGTTGTATATGTCACCAGATAGTATTAGAGAATTAGACAACTGCTGCGGGGCTGGAACGAGCTGTTGCTTTCATTCTTACAGACTGTTCTTCAATGTTCTCTTCCTAAAAAAAACCCCCAAATTAAACGGATACTTTATCCTGTAGTGCAGGTAGCAAGTACTGTGAAGTACATCTTATAAAAAGGATTTCAAAATATGTGATGTTGTTCCTCTTACGAGATATAATTCTTGGAAATGTCTAATTAAATTTTACATTTGATGTCACCAGTGATCTCCTAAGATTCCTCTTTTAAGTTGTTTTGATATATAATGAATAATCCTGTAGTTTTTAACTTGTGGCTTTTTTGCTTTGAAATACCAGAAGATCTAGAAAGGGAAAAATAGATTGAAAATAAAACATATTCTCAAATTTTTAAAACGTATGTTTAAATTTCTGTGGCAAGGTCAAATTAAAAAAAAAAAAAAAAAAAAGAGGTAGAATGTGGTACAACTGGAAAATTTTCAATGTTTTCATTTTCATGTTGCATGCATTTCCTCAGCTTACTCAAGTGACCAAAGCGTACTATACTTAATACCTCACTACATCCCTAAAACAGGGACTAAGAATATTCTGGGTACGAAGAGAAAAATGCTGTGCCTTTGTCACCAATGAAAGTTTGTCACTGACTTCAAGGCTAGGAATTTGCCTACTGTAATTACAGGTCAGCAGGTCATTGTCTCACAGCTGTCCTTCAGTTTTGTGATTTTCCCTTCAGTCCTGGCTCACCACTTTTGTTACTGTACCCATCTTCATATAGGGCAGATAAGGCTTCACAGAGGCAGTTGAAAGAGGAGGGGCAATGGATGAAGGAGAATTACAGGGAAAGAGCAACTGCTCAGAGCAATGAAACAAGAAAGATTCCCACCAAAATTCACCAAAGAATAAACTTCCAATGCTTGAAGTTATGTTCAGTGAGTAAGAGGTAGTGTGGCTGCCAAACTTACACGTGACATTGTAGTTAATTACCATTACCACAGTGATGGTGAGCACTGTGGAAAGGAAGGGATCAAATGGGTTATGTGGCCAATTTTCATCTAGAGTAGGAATACAGACCGTACAAAGGAGCTGTGTTTAGCCCACAAACAAAGGTGGCTGGAGAGATTAATAGTTCTCAGTTTTTGCTTGGCTTTGTTTTGATGTGGGGGGAAAAAAGTGTAAGACTGTCTTGAACTTTTTCTTATTGAAAAACACCAGTTTTGTACAGGCATGATGGGTTTCTCTCCCGTTGCATTAGAAGCTAAAGCTCTTTACTCTCTCTTTCTGTGGGAGACAGATGCACTATTCAATATTTAACACTTAAAATTTAGCAATATAAAAATAAGTAGTTTGCTGAATTTATAGTATTCCCACTTCTGTCAATGTTGGATGCTTCTGTAAATACCTACTACACAATCACTCAAAGAACTAAGGCCAGAACTCAGTGTTAGAGTTGAAGTTTCATGCTCAGAGGCATCTGCTACTGCTTAGTAGGATCTCTTATTTCCAAAGGAAGTTTGTTCCGTTGGGTTATTACATTTACAATTCAAGATGTCCTTCCTGCATCATTCAAATTTGTCTAGCTAGAACTTGTAGCTGTTTACTTGTTATGTCTTTTCTGATAGATTAAAGAGCCCTTAAGTACCTGGTATTTTCTGGCTGTGAAGGTACTTATCCATCATAATCAAATCATCCCTTGGAGCTAAACAGATTGACCTCTTTAGGGCTGTAGTCCTAATGAAGAAAAGCCCCAAACGTTTCTAGCTATCAGCTCCCTTTTGAGTCTCTTCTCTGTACCTTCTTAAAATTTTAATAACTGTCAAGAAACATCCTTCTCCTTTTAGAAATCCTTGTAAATTGTATATGTAGTAGGTATACAAATATGTGATAAAAAAAAGCACCATACATTATAACCACACATTAGGAGCTGAAATGTACCAAAGAGCTTTTAGCATGTTTATGTAATCAGCAGCAGCAAAACTTCTGCCTAAATATTTTATTCTACAGACTTTTTTTCACATTATGATTGATAGAAATCCAGAATTATTTTCTGACAATGCCTGATGTTAATATGGCTTTAGGTTTTACTGTCTTATGCCCTTTTGCAGGTTGTTCTGGTGAACCTGTTGATATGCATAGTAGTTTTCTACACTGTGTACTATGTGGTCCTATCTGTGTGCTTTGCAGTATTCAGGTAAGATTTCCCTGTCTTTAGTCTGATGTGCTGGCATACCGCAACTCATGGGTGGAAATATTCCTGTTTAAAGGAAGCATCCAGACTGGAGGCATCCTGGCCATGTTATTCTGTGAATATATTTTTCAAATTCAGTTAAACTGTTGTACCTGAACCTTCTTTCAAATGCACAAATAGGCAAGTGGAGACTCAAAACTAATATAAAATGTTGGTTCTAATATTCTTCCTTGCAGTTGCACCATGTAAATTAATGACCATAAGAGGAAATATGGCATGAAAAAAAGGAAAATAAAGAAATTAAAAAGACAAATTATATCCCATTAGAATGTTGTTGATTAGCATGCATAGCACCAAACGTCATAAATAAAAGTGAGCAAGGGCAAAACCACAACTCGGAATGGGACTTAGAGAGCTTGCAAAAACCCAGAGTATTCCATTTGAAATCCTACTTAAAACCACTCGTAATATGTCATATAACCACTAAGACGTTACTAAAACTCCCTGGTTAAATTTATTCATATTGTTTCCACAGGATTAAAATGTTGGATGGTTTGGCACCTTTTGATTTTAAGACAAATCCCTCATGGATTAATCCATATTATTTAGGTAACTGAAGTTTGTTTGTCTATTTTTTTTTCCCTCAGTCAAGAAAATATATTGCATGTGGATGTAAACTTGTCTTCCAATGGACAGTATTTTAAAGCTGTTTTAGTAATACCAATGATTTCTGTATTTTTAACTACACTGCAATTAAATGTTTATGTATCTTGCCAGCACTTCTCATTTCTGTACTGCTACTTAACATTCAAGTGGTTTTTAGGCTTTTTGTTGAGTTCTTCTGATCTTGCATCATTAGAAGAAAATGTTCTGTTTTGCCAGGATGCTTCATTTTCATTGCAGAACAATTACCTATTCTCCATCAAGTTCTTCCACAAAGTTGTTTAATTTAATTTTCATACCGCAGCAAACTTCTTATGAATCACTGGATCCAGATCTGAGAAACGAGTCACATTCAACTAATGGCAATTTTGATTTGGTAATGCTTGAATACAGTGAGCATTAAAATATCTGGATTTGATTGTAGCCCAATCCCTAAATGTATGTTTATATATCCTAATACCAATTTCTGCAATTTGTCTGAAGCTCTCAAAATATATTCTTTTTCTTAAACTGTCATTCCTAAAAAATTACATGCATACATACAATTTTACCAGATTTGTAATCTATTTTACAAAGACAAGCCTCATAATCTGTCAGTAAAATACGTAAAGCTCAAAAGAAAATTGATTAGTTCATAGGTTAAAAGAGTAATAAAAAGGCATGGATGTTTGTACAGTGTCAATACTGATTTCAGATGAAGAAAGAACATTTATGTTATGGCAGTGGAAAAGAAAATTAAAGCATATTCCATTATTATTACTTTTCAGGGCCCAAATGTAAATATTGTACCTCAATATGATTTTTCCCCTGAAATTTTATCAGTTAGTTTGATGCAACATGTTTGTATGCCAAAGACAGCAGCTATGTGATGCCATCAACTAGTATTCCATCCTCCTTTCTGTCCATCCATTAAAATAACATGGAAACACAGAACATAAAAGCATCTGTTTAAAATCTAAGGACATAGAGTCAGAATGAAGATGTCTGAATGATGTTGCAAATGACAATTAGTTTACTCAAGAGTTTCACACATTTCTGCTAAAAACAGTATTCTCTCTTAAGATAATGTCAAAATAAAGATGGAAATCAGCTCAGAAGTGAGGTATCCTTTCTGGCCCAGTTTTGTATAAAAGTTTTCAAAACATTTGCCTACATTAAAAACACTTTCTGAATTACAAAATTAGTGACATAATTCAAAGGGATTATATCTTCATGAAATATAATAAACAAAAAATACTATAATGCATTGTGAAACATGAACTTTTATGTGTTATTTTCCACTTTCCTAACCACATGAGGTTTTCCCTCATATTTTTCTTATTTTCCTTACAATTGTTTAAACTAATCATTGAAAGATCCATCATACAGTAGAGAGTAATAGACCAGCTAAGTAAAAGAATAAAACTGAAGGGCACAAAATTCTGCCAAAGTAAATTTCACTGTATAAACTGAGTGAAAAACAGAAATATGGTATCTCTACTGTCAACTATAGCAATCATAATGTTACTGCAATAGTAAGAAAAATAAATAATTCCAATAAAAATATTGCTTTCATATGCCTGTGTACTTAAAAAGAAGAACAAATTGCATTTAGATGGACAATTATCTGAATTAGAAAATCATGTTTCTGGCCTGTTGTATGTCAACTCAGGACTAAAGCTAGAAGAAACATCACATATTTTCCATTCAAGCCCCTGCTATCCCATGTAGCCACACAGCTATCAGCACTGAGGAAAGCCAAGCTCCTCCTTGTATGGATGCTTTGCCTCTGCTCACCTTGCAGGCTCTCTGCTCTATCTCTCCTTCTGTGTCTTGTCTTTAAATTGTTCTGAGATAGATAGATAGATAGATAGATAGATAGATAGATAGATAGATAGATAGATAGATAGATGTAGATTTAGACGTATGTATTTTGGTACATACACCATATAAATATATGACGCAATGAAGGGGGTAAGCTATAAAGTTTCTTACTAACCGTAACCCCTTAACCACACAATTTTGTTTTCATTGAGAAAAAATTTACCTATGTCACTATCAACCAAATCCATTTGCCACAATATGCAAACATCATGGATGGTCCCTAAGGAAAATTTTCATTAAATTTCTCCTCTAGGCAATATGAATCGGTCATAGTCCTATCACAGGTCATAATCCTGTTATTACAGGTTTTTACATAAAATGTGTGACATTTTAAAGTCTATAGGCAAATCAGGATAGAACTCATACAGATGTCTGTGGCAAAAAAAAAAAAAAAATCTTTGTAATGAAAAGTGTAATATTTTATAGAATCACAGAACCATCTAGGTTGGAAAAGACCTTTAAGATCATCAAGTCCAATCATCAGTGTGACACCACCACCATGTTCACATTCACCATAGAACCATGTCCTCAAGTGTCATATCCACAGGCTTTTTTAAACACTTCCAGGGACAGAGACTCCACCACTTCCATGGGCAGTCCCAATGTTTTACAACCCTTTCTGTGAAAAAAAATTCCTAATTCCCAATCTAAACCTCCCCTGGTAAAACTTATGGCCATTTCGATTCCTCCTGTCACTTGTTACCTGGGAGAAGAGGCCAACCTCTACCTGGCTACAGCTTCCTTCCAGGCAGTTGTAGAGAGGGAGGTAAGATCCCCTTGAGCCTCCATTTCTCCAGGCTAAACACCCGCAGCTCCCTCAGCTACTCCTCCTCAGACTTGTGCTCCAGACCCTTCACCAGCCCTGTTGCCCTTCTCTGGACATGCTCCAGCACCTCAATGTCTGTCTTGTAGTGAGGGGCCCAAAACTGAACTCAGTGATCTTATAAGAAAATCTGCACAACTATCTCAGATATTTTAACTTCTTATTGCTGTCGTTTGCAATATGAGACGAAGTCTTTCAAAACTGTGTTTGGTGAAAATATCCTATTTTCATTTACAGTTCTTGTGATATCCTTGGAAATAACTTTCTTCATTTGTGGTCTACTGTTTGCTCTGCTTGTGGAAGAATGGGTTTGGGATTATGCTGTAACAGTTACTATTACACATATCATCATAACCTCAGTCGGTAAGTAGGTTTACTGCTAAATATTTGCATAGAATCACAAGTTGAAGGAAAAATCAACTATAATTCATCTAATGTACTAACTGTACTAACTTAATTTTCCTTAAAACTAAATAAAAATATATCTCTATTTTCCATCCATTTGACTCATGCCTCTATTTAAATCTTCCCATTTTAAACTGAATTCTGGATTTGTTGTAGAATTTTAAACCATTACATTCTTACTAAAGAATCTAAGGTTTAGCTCATATTCTAGCACTTCATATCAAACAGATCCAGCCTACATATGATTTCTGCATCTGGGAGGTGTGTTTTTTTAAAATCAAGACATTCATAGTTTTTCATGTCTGGACATTTCAAGAACTACTCATTAACACTTCAGCTCAAGTTCAGAGTAAAAAAGGAGTTTTGCTTCAGCAAAGTCAGTGCAAAGGTTTTAAGTCAGATCATTTGAACTAAATCTCAATGAGAAAAATGAAGCATTTTATCACTTAAACTCTTTTTCCTCCACAAAACTCTTCCCCTTAAAGGAAAGAAAAGGAAAAGAATTAGCTGCTGTTAAGTGAGACTCATTTTTGCCAGCACCTAGTAATCTGCTCCCTCTTCTCATGCTGTTTAGCAGAATGTGTCTATGCCTAATTAGGAAATATATTTTAACTCCATCCTTGCCAGACCCCATTTAAACTACTGTTATTACTCATTAATAATTTTTGTATTTAATCAAGGAATTTACAAAAAAAAACACCCCTGTTTGTACGTAACTTAGACAAGGAGTTAGCTTCTGTCATTATACCGGGTGATGCATTTGATGTCCAAACAACCCCCAGATTTATTATTGCTTCTTTCCGATGGCCATCCAAACCTTTGCTGGCTGACTCTGAGCTGTCAGCACATGCAGTGTGCCTCCCAGCCCCCTCTACTACCTCTGTCAACTTTCTTTGGGGGAAGCAATCTGGGGTCAGAGAGTTGCCCTGCAGTCATCAAACCGTGGGGATGGGGGCCAGCACGGGTGTGGCCAGGGCAGGTGCCTGGCCCAGGAGATTGCATGCTGTGCCAGAGGGATAACTTGTGGTGTGCAGCCCCAGCTGGTCTGTCACAAATGGCATCACCCATTACCCAGGAAATGTCAAGCAGCTTCATTTATTTGGATCACAGCAATGTGCAGGCACTCTACTGGGAAAACAGTGTCCCTGCAGGGCTAAACTGTGTACAGGTAAATAATAAAAATGGCATTTCTTCTGTAGAGTGCCTAAGAGGTCCATTTAGCACAGGTTTATTAGGTTTAGACTTGCCTTCCAGTAGGATCCCTCACCCTCCCTCAGATACTTGCTCAAGTATCTGAATGGTCAGGACCTAAAGCATTTGCCATTTCAATATATGTAAAATATATAATCTATGAAACGTAACTAAGCAGACCTTTGATAACAGTGCACTGCTTACATATCCCCATTCTTTTTGTTTTAAAATTTGCATTTTTACTTTCTTCTTGCAGTTATGTCTGAATTCCCCCTGATGTTACACTGGTGGCTCGCATTAGGTATAATTACATTCTTTAAAGTTTAAGTTGCTAAAATCTGTGTAGAAAATTAGTACTTATAGTATGAATTGTTTCTATTAAATATCTATTGCCTCACTAATTTGAGAATTGTCAACATTTAAAGAAAAAATATAGGCTTTTCATTTATACTTCTTTTAATGACACAGGTAAATAATGATGGACTGGGATTTGCCTCACCTTAAAAAAATCCTCTTTTTTAAGTCCAGAATGTGCTCAGCTGACGTTAGTCTTGCAAACAAACAGCAGACACATGACTTGAAATAAGTCATAATTAAGTCCTGACTGAATGAGACTAGTCAGGACTTAATCACAACTTATTTAATCTATAATAAGATTAAATCTATATCAATTCATGTGTCAAAAAGACAATTGTCCAAACTAGTCTTTCTTGATATCCTTTATAATCAATGGAATAAAAACAGGTACCTTCAGAGTCAAGTTTTATAAACATTATGTACAGGTACTTATGATAGATGAGATAAATTTCAGTCATCACGTTTCCCCAAAGTGAATGGCAAACCTACATGTCTGAATGTTTAATTTTCTGTAAAATTAGAAGCATAGATTTTTACATGAAAAGTATATTATCTTGAAAAATAGAAGTTAAGGGAAAAGGACTGGCTTCAGTTCTTGTTTCATATATCATGGATAACAAGGATCAACAGCTGCAATAAATTCCTAAATGATGGGGAGAGGCAAATAAATTCCCTGTCCTACAACTGGTTTTGCATCAGCAGCTGCTGCGGCCCATATCTTTGTAAGTACTTAAAGCCTTGGGCAAAACATTAAAGTAAGAAGGTATTTTTTTTAAATTGAAGATAAAAAGAATGTTGATTTAAAGTTTTATCATAAAGTTTGTATTCCATTATAAAAATTAATGCAAAACAGCCATATCTTTTCTTTCAGGATCTGGAGTAATTTCAATGATTTGTGGAGGACAGATTTTGGCATACTGCTTGTTCAAAGACAACTTCATTTACCCGATTCTTGATGATTTTTGAAAAGGAATATTAAAACTTACCTTTATATCTATATGAATTCTATTGTTTCATTAATCAATGTAATTAAAAAAGTTAGCAACTGTCTAATTGTAAGGTTAATATTTAGCTTACCAGATGTCTTGTATCTTATGTTTTTTGGCAATGTCATCACTTTCAGCTTTTGTATGTATATTTTTCATTAATCAAGTAATTAGATACTCTGTCTCTTCTTTAAAAACCAAGAAGCCATAAGGAGGATTAGAGCAATGATGCAACATTCCTGCAAAATCCTACAAGGAGAAGGAAAATATTTATTTGAATGTAATGCTTTCAGGGTGCCTGTTATCTGTTGTATTTTATGAAATGCTGACTCTAATTTAGGCTGTTGTCTGACCTCTCCCAAGCTCTGCAAAACTTTAAAGTCACCGTATCTGTCATAAATCAGTGTAGGTTTAAAGCAGTTTTTACTGGCAAACTCCTGGCAAAGAAGAATCGTTGAGCAGCACATACCTCTGCATCTCATTCTATCCTAAAGTTGAAGCTCTCACTTAGAAGCTGCCCAAGACAGCGGGAGGCAGATGTACAACCCCTAATATTGAGTTGACCCTCTTGCTTCCAGGGATGCTACAGGCAAATGTTTTCTACAAAAGCTTCAGGCTATTCTCACTTTTGCTAATGACCCATTAACGGTCTGGTTGTGCTGAAAGGAGGAAAGGAAAATGCTGCTGACAGACACTTTTCTACCTATCCTTCTTTCTTCCCCAGCTAACAGTGGCGAAAGTGGGGGTTTATGGGTAGTGGTAATTAAAGATAAAGAGTGAATTGAAGCTGCAACTATGGTTTGTTTGTTATGTCTTTAATCAAATAAAGTTGTAACAAGAAAATGGTGCAAAGGCAACTTAGTCTTAAGTATAAAATCCAGTGATTGGATTTCAACTGCAGTTTGCTTGGAAGAGGAAGACTAAATTGCTGTTTGCACAGGAATACTAGATGTTACATTTGCCTTAATCTCACCCAACAGATAATGCCTCTGAAGAATCAGTCCCCTGTAGATCTAAGCAAACATCTTAAAATTTATTGCAAGTTTTAAAATTTTCAGTTAATCTTCAGTGCTGAAGGTACATGCACAGTGAGAAGCACCTTTCAGAAGACTCCCACAAGGAGTATTTTTTTCTCATGAATGATAGATATGTAAGTCATTTTAGAGATAAACTAAATATGTAAAACCATAGCACTGAATAGATGCAGACCTTAGAAGTTTTTCAGCATGATACGCTGCATACTGAAGTCAGAATGGATAATTCTGGAGAGTGAATTAACTGACTTGCAAATCTTCAGAAACATTACTGTGTAGATAACTGATACTACAGTTTGGAAAATGTTTGGACACTTCTAGGTTTGTTTCATTTCAGAACTATAGAAATGGATGGGAAGGAAGTAACGTCTAACGTGAATTTGTACCTCTGTTCTCTTCCTCACAGAGTTTGTGTGTGTAGGTAGTGTGCCATGTGGCAGAACATGAGTGGATTAGATGTAAAGTTAATCCACGGGTGGAACATGTTTCTATTTTTAACCTGATAGGATTTTCCTCTACATGTGTCAGCCCAGCTGTAGCTTTTAGTAGCTCTGCTGCCCAGTCTTAACATGTTTAACTTTTATTTTCTATTTAAAATTTTAAATCACCAGCAAGAAAAACCTTCGGACTACTATGAAAAGAGCTTTAGTCCCAGTATTTCTTCAAAGCATATGTAACTAAGCCAGTAGTAGAAAACCAATCACAGCATAACCTCTGTCAAGGATTAAAAGCATTAGTCCAGCGACTAAAGGGTCATTAGGTTTTTACATTACTTTCAGATATGGAATTGTGAGACAATTTCAACATTATTTATTTCATCTTTTCCATCACTTCTATGTTGTGTCCAATGATAAATACTACACCTGATGCTAAAGTGTAGGCAAATCTCATATTATGCAACTAAATATTAACCATATAGGCAACATAACCTGTATCTGTGTGGCCATTTCCTGGTTAGAAGCCTTCAGATATAATAACTAATAGTGTGTGACTCCTAACTGATGTACCAAAACAGTACTTTTGAATATGATAAACCTGGCTGTTTCTGGAACAAAAATAAAGTGTTCCACTTGAGCAATTTGGATGTGATTAATTGATAACAGTCAAGACAATTAAGGTGGGAAAGAAGAGCTGCTGGAGGAGACAACAGGCATTGTATATGCTTCCCAGCAGAGCTGCTGAAGATAGCAAAAGAGCACTACAGAAAGCAGAAGAAAAACAGAGAAAGCAATAACAGGGACATGTGTTTGGAAAAAAAGGCACATGAAAGCAAAAAATGAGAAGACAGAAACAGACGAGATCAGTGAAAGAAGAAAAAAATCGGCAGACTGAACTTGTAGCACTGGAGGCTCATGACATGAGACTCGCATGCCACTTGTAAGCAGCAAACTGTTTCTCTGCTGATGCACACAATTCTAGAACAGGTGGTCTCCACGTCCATAGTTACAAGCATAAGCTGTGATGTGATGCTTGTGGTTCCTGCCCCAGAGTTTTCCGAATTCTTTGCTCCCTGACTCAGCCAGTCACAGGAATATTGTCTAATTTAGTTGTTGTGGATTTAGTGTCATTTAACCCCTTGTGATACAGTCTAGTAGTCACAAGTTTGCACATAACCAGGTATCAGTGGGGATGTAATCAGTCTAGAAAACATTACAAGCAGAAGGAGACTTCATCCACTTCCAGGCAGAGTTTGCAGGGAAGAAGATTAGAAGTTGCAAACAGAGATCAATGGAACAGTACATAAATAGCATTCCTTAATAATACCATACTTAGAGTCATTTTAAGATTTCTTTTCAGAGGCAAGAAACTCCTTTTCATCATGTCCAACCACCTACTGAGACAGATTATAGTTCTTCTTGGTTCAGCCCTCTCTCAAAAGGGCTCTGCATTCATCCTTGCTCCAAATGGTGAAGTGTCTTTCTTGTGAAAAAAACGTGAGTGAAATGAGGGGTTTTTTTTTGACACTCTAAGCATGCAGCCCTAGGCTACTGCCTAGGAAAGCGGCTAATGCCACTGCCTTCAATGTAATGTCAAAAGGCACACCAATTGAAAAACTTGCTGTGGGACCAACAAACTACCTCAATCATGTAAAAACAGCCAAATATCAAACTACAGACTACAGAAAATATTATGATTTTTAGTTGGCATTTTTGCAAAAATATAGGTTAAATACTTACAATTTCCTAGTGAAGGAAGGAGTTGGTTATTACAAACGAAGCCTGTCATTTTTCCAGCTCTGTAAATTGCTTGATCATCATTTCCATCTCTTTTGTATTCAAACTTTAAAAAGCAAGCAAAACAAAATCCTACAGTACTCATTATTTCTGTATTCCTAAAACTACCAACAACAGGGGCACCAATAAATACAAGAAAACACAGTATGAATAATACTGGATTACCAGCAATGTAGATGAGTCACCTGCAGTCTCCTACATTGGATATTCATTCACAGCATTCCTGTGGTCCACAGTCTTTTGACCGAGTTAGCTTTGTTAAACTGAGAAACAAATGTTAAAGCTTTACACATTCTTTATTTCATCATCTGGTGCATATGTTGACACACTATAAAGTTAGATCCTGGTTAATCTCCACAGGTATTTAAAGATTTATTTAAATATTTTTTATCTTCCAAATGTGACGTACTTGGAATATTTATTTCTTGGCTTAAGATCCTGTGCAATGATCCATCTGCTCAGTAATGTCTAATACTCTAATCTCTCTTTTTTTGTGAGCTAATCATGATCCTAGACACCATGCACTCTCTCATTAGATGTCAGAGAGGATAAAGGTCTTAGGAATGGTTATAAAATTTGATGGTGTAATTAATACCTTTATTATTGGCTTTCAAACTTTCGGAGTAAGGCTATGTCCCAACCTCTCCTCTGCTCAAGGAGATTGATATGGATCCCTTTACAATGACTCTTCAGATGCACCAGGATAATTACACCTGTTTTGTAGGGCAAACCTGCTCTATGATGGACTTGGGTCCTACTCCATCCATTCTCCAATTCAAGGGACAAAAGGAATACCTTGCAGTCCTCTCCCAGTTCATACATTCAGGTTTCCTCTGACAACAAGGGTAAAAGAAGGAAAAGACATGTGCCTGGATGTTGTCCTGACATGGAGTATGGCACGGGCTTGGACTGGGCTTTTGGGACCAACACTATGACACCAAATTTCACAATGAAAGCCTGAGTAAAGGCCTTGGCCCCAATCTTGTCAGGTGGCCAACCCCTAGAAAACAGTTGCACTCAGATGGAAGGATGATGGTTGAAACTGGAACCTGTAAGGAAGATGCAAATTAAGTTGTGTCCTTGCTGTCATTGTCCTAAAATTAAGATTGTTATAGCCTAGCCATTTTTGTTCCTTACTTTTCAGTGAAAATAAATCCTAATAGGAGATTATTTCCTGCACATTTGCAAAAAGATCTGCAAACAAAGGACTGACTCCTGCTTCCAAAGCGAAGGTCCCGTTATCTCTATTGGAACAATACTCTATAAAAGAACCACTTATATGTATCCAGATGCCCTCTCAGAGCAATCTTGTCACCAGATTTTCATCATTCAAAAGAAAAGTGTTTAAAAAACCCATGAGTTCTGGTGAAATTCTCAAATATATTAAGAATTACCACTTTCCTAGCAGTCTTCAGAAACTTTTCAGTTCAAATTACATCTAGATCAATAGCTTTCAAAATATACTGAAAAAGTGCTTTGATATACTTTGTAAACCTTGATGGGGTTCCACAAAAAGAAGTACCATTAAAATTGACAGAAAAGCTCAATGTGTTTGATTTCCCATACTGTATGAACTGAAAAAAATTGTAGCTATTAGTCAAACTACACAAGCAAATTCAACAGCAAATTATAATTACATTAATTCAAATTTAGTATTTAAAAATAATCTGAATTCTAAGGGATTGTTTTAACAGAACTTCTCTGGAAAATTTCAGCAAATCCTCTCAAAGTTGGATTATTCCTTGGTACACTCCCAGGATAGAGAAGGGTAGGCAGGCAGTGAGTGGCAAAGGCAGCGGGAAGAAGGTGTTTCAAGCATGTAGCAGCTTCAATACACGGGAAGAACGAAAGAGAACTAAAAGGACACAAGCCAAGTTACCTACCTTGGAGCAATTTTTCATTCCACTGGGAGATGTGCTGGCAAAACTTTTCAGTAAATGAATGATACACAAAAATTCATTTTAAGACACCCAAAACCATCAGTAAACACAGCTGATTGAGTATTGCTTGAAAAAGAAAAAAGGTGAAGGGTGTCAAGGTCGGTTCATTTCAGTCCCATTAGATCTCAGTTGTTCAGGACAGACTCACAAGAGTAACAGCTATGACAGTGGAGACATTCAGATGTAAAGCAGTGAACTCCCTAGATCCCCTGAATTCATCAGTCAATTATTTGGTATGCTACATTTTATAGCAGTTTTTTAAGTATTCAACCCTTGCTTTAGAAATAAATTTTATTTCCTGAACATTTGCCATTGAAACATTTATAGAGAAATGCAAATTGTAATTGAAAAACAACTACTGTTTTTCCACTGTCAGGAAATGAAACAACATTGGGTCTTCACATTTTGAGCAAATAAAGTCAGTTTTGAATAAAAATAAAGTTGTATTGAACTGAATTTTTCTCACAAAAATCTGCTTAGACCAGAAGGTAATTTAATTGAAAAAAAAATATTTTTCCCCCAAATGATAATGTTTCAGACCTTATTTGTTGTATGTATTTTTAGAATGTGTTATGTATCACTAGATAACATTTGCAGACTGTTCCAGTTGCCGAGGTAACTATGTTATTTTAATGATCAGCAGAGAGGATCATTATGTAAAACATTATGTTAATTTCAAACACAGAAAACTGATGTCTTGCTGTTACCTTGAAACTGCACTTTTTTTTTTCCCCCTCAAAGTGCCTTTTTCCATGAAAGTTAATGGTATGGCTAAGTGCTTGAATGTCCTTTTCAGAGTGATTCAGGTTGGCGTTGAAGGCAAATAAGGCAAAAAATTACACCTGATAACCAACTAATGGCAGATGAAGAAATTCAAACTACCATATTTTTTACAGAAAGAGTACAGAAAAAATTGTTTCCTATATTCTTAATAAACATGGACAGTGGGTAGGAATTTTAGGAAAGTACAGACATAATTTCACTTCTAACTTTGAAATATATTACTGTTTAGTTAAGGAAAACAAATCATAAATCATATTTGAGTTCTGTTTATGATAAAGTGCGTGTATTGTCTATGATACAGACCATCTGATGAAGATATTAAAAACCTGGCATTGAATTTTTGCTGCTTTTATTAGATTATTAGAATATACCAACAGTACAAATGCCACGCATTTACAATTCTATTGCAATCAAAAATGCTTTTTCTGAGCCTGAACCTTGCTGATGTTAGTAGTTCACGGTGCATTTCTGTTCTCAAACCTGCTTTCTCCATAAAAAAATTCAAAATTATCCAAACTATGTCTTGCATAAATTCTAGGGTTCATAATGACAATTGCCGCTATAGCACACAAGCCTCACAATGGCAAGTTGTTTCAGGCTACCAAATGCAATTCAGTTTTGTCACCAGAAACTTTTCGCCTCTTCTCTTAAGTTCTGCCTGCAGATTGTGTTAAATTACGAACGCTTCATTCTCTAGGTGGAACTGGGTGCTTTTATGTATCAGAATACGATATACTCAAGACATCTGAGAGCTCCTATATTCTCCTGACACTTCATCATAATCACCTGATCCATTTTAGAGTCAGTGAACTCTTTTGACAATACTCAAAGTGCATTTTGATGGAGTCTATATTTATATGGACAGTACCACTTCATTCCAGGGAGCTTACTCGAATCCTTTCCCAAGGATTTCCTTTGCAGGCAGAGCTCTGACTTCAAAAGGTGGTGGCTCTTTTTCAGATTCTTTACCCATAATTACACCTAATACACCACTCTTCTGTTTCAACCTCACTACCCTGACATGCTTGTCTAGCACACTGAGGTTTGCCAATTTGTACGATTCCCAATGAGGAATGCAAGTGGAAAATGTAAGAATGGGAAAAAACCCTCCAGAATTGTATTAAATCATCCAGATACTGTAAAAAGAACATATGATGATCAGCTGGGAATAAGCCATCTATTGGCTAATAGGATTAGGAATTTCAACATCTTATGCCTCACTTTTCCACTATGGGCGACCAAATACTTTATCCTGAAAAGCTTTGCTTTCATCCTTAGCCTAGTGAAAATAGTGGACTAAATTTTCAATCCTTCAAATTATTTAAAATTTTCGGATGGATAGCTTTCTGCTAGAAAATGCTGATTACTCAATATCTAAATGTTCTTTTTGCAGAAATCTTTTGACAGAATATAATCAAAATACATGTGTTACTCTCGACTACTCAAATACACCCAGACATGGTGCAAAAAACCAAAATTAAGTCAAACAATGGAATAAAGCAAAGCAATACTGAAACAAAACTCTTGAAGTGTATGTTTTATTTCACACATTTTGGAAGCTCTTTTTAGAAAGTGTAAAACAGAAGTTTCAGATTTTTTTTCATGGAAAGTATAAATTCTTGCAGGGGAAAAAAATTTGAATATCTGAGATGAATTTTTAGTCTAGCAAGGTGATTTAAATATTTTAGGGCATAAACAGTTTGAATTTTAATAGCATTTTTAGATAACAGCTACATCAGATTGTTGATCTTTCTAAAAGAAAAAGTTGTTATATGGATAAATAAAAGCATGGAATTAGTAAGTATTACTTAAGGAACACAACTGAGACATAACCAATTTTAAGAAGAAATATGGAAGGGGGATTATTAAATACAAAAAAAAAAAAATAAAGCCAACTGTACTAAAGCTGTTAAGAGATGAAACACTACCTCTGCACCACTCTGCTGTAAATGCTGTAGAGAGCAGCATGGAGGATGGGAACAAGTTAGCAAGTGAAGGGCAAATATTTTGGACCTCTAATTGACATGACATGAGAAATACAGGAAGTACAGAAAGAATTTATGGGGAATAAAATAATGGCATTGATGAAACAAACTGGAGGATGTGGGCTATAAAAACATATATACAATTGGACAAAAATATCCAAGTTGCAGTATTTACCCACCTGGAAAAAACCCTCACACCTATTTTAACTTTCTACATCATCTCCTATGAGTTTACAGAATCTGTATTCTGTCTGATTCATCAAAGTCCCCAAAACTAAACACACTTTTCTCACAAATCTGATACTGTCAAGAATGTGCAGACAGAAGGAATTAGAGACCACAGCAAACCACAAACTGAGCTGAAATTCCTACTCTCCCGAGGGGATTTCCAAGCAGCTGTTTCTAGAAAAACTGGAATATAATTTACTATAGCCAGCTTACTTCAAGAGATTTGTGTGTGTATATATATATGTATATATGGTGAATATGCGTGTATATATATATATATGAATCAATACTAGCTTACAGGTACAACCTCCTAATTTATAGCGAACATCGAAATTCTATCTTTGTGGCACTAGACTTACTTCTAAGCTATCCACAGATCCCAAATACTTTCTGGTGGGCTGGAAACATTTCATATACTGGGGCTTATCTTTGTTTATAAGATTCAGTAGTTTGAATGTTATCTACATAGTGAAATCCTTCATTAGAGTAAGTTATTTAATCATGCATTCTGAGTCAGAAAACATGAAACACAGTCTTTGGTATGTGTTTTCTTCATACAAGGTAATGTGTGCATTATGAACGTCTTTGAATTACACTGAATACATACGATTTGTTTAGACTTGTCTTGTTTGGTGCCCATGGTGGATGCACAAGAAGGGGAGAATAAGGCGGAAGGGATACTCTTAATTTGGAGTGCACCAGAAACTAAGTAAGTAATATTCATAGATTTGAAAATGTGGATCTACTGTTCTGATCACTTGTGCTGTGATCATCTAGGTTGATCTTCACAGCAACAAAGACCCCAAAATTTTCTCCATAACCCAAATCAAACAGATGTGGAAATTACTTATATGTGGTTTATATGAGGAAGTCATCCACTGCAGAGGTGAAATTTCAAGAGATTAATGATGCAGTTGTGCCTTATATAGATAATTTCTGCGTTTCAGTACCCTTACGGTAACACCAATGGTGTTTTATTGCTCCCAGCCTGAATTTGTCTGCCTTTTGCTTCAGTCCTTGTGGTTATGCCTGGTAGACTAAAGAACTATAACAAATCCTCCTGCGTAAACGCTAACACTCCATAATCAAACCACCGCTCCTTCCCCGTTCTCTGCTGAGATGAATGGAGCGCAGACATCGGCTTCGTACAGCAAGCCAGGTTGCTCAGGCCAACAACCACCCCCCTGCCCCTCATTTAACTCTTCCCCATCGAGCAGCGTTTGAGAGAGGCACCGTGCGGGTCTCAGCCGTGCCATACCCTGGGACAGGACCGGCTTCCCCCTCCCGCGGGGCACTCACGCCGCACCTCCTCGCCCGTGTTCCCGCACGCTGCCCTTCTCTCTGCTCCCGGCCCGCCCGCAGCCCCGT
>VYZT01019928.1:23744-50585 GCA_013400735.1 Pomatostomus ruficeps | reverse complement strand
GGCGGCGGCCGGGCAGGGGACGGTCGGGGGCCCGAGAGCAGTGCAGCAGCAGCGAGGGGCCGCTGACGGAGGAGTCTCCGGGGAGCGGCTCCCTCCTCACCGCGCGTCCCTGCCGGCCCCGAGGCAGCGGCGGGGAAGGTGACCGGGGAAGATGGTGACCGTGGTAACGAAGTTAGTGCACTACCTGCACCTGAGGTAAGGGCGGGCGAGCGCGGCCGCCACGCTGCTCCTCCCGCCGGGCGCGACAGCCAGGAGGGAACCGCGGTGCGGTGCGGAAGCGAGTGGCAGTGGCCGGGGCGTCGCCGCGGCTGGGAGCGTGTCCTGCCCCGGCCGGGCGCTCCCCGCCGCTCCCCGCCGCGTCGGGCTCTTTCCAGCCGCTCCCCGAAGTGCGTCCGGCGGCACCGCAGGAAAACCGGGCGCGTTTGTGGGAAACGCGCGTTATTAGTCTAAGGTCTGAAAAGTTGGTGTCCCTACGGTATTGTGTAGCGCAATTATAGTAGCACGGATTAGACAAATTGCACATTTAGTCTTTTTTTAATACGACTTATGCCGGGATACATTGTTAAGCCGTTTTTCCCAGTATCATCTATTCTAATTAGAATTTAGCCGGTGAATACAAATACTTTTGCACTGAGTGGAGAGAAAGCAAAGAAGTGCACAGTCCTGGTGATGTTCCACTTGTGTTTTGTTGAATCACTGTTTTTCCCCTGTATATGAGCACTTGATGTACATCAAAAGCGTTCATCGAAAACTCAAATAACATGTATCAAGAGTAGCAAACAGAAATTTAATTTCTGAACGTAATGATTTTTTATTGTAGCATTTTCATATAAGGAGGATTGATATCTTTACCTAATTTTTTTCAAGGTAGTTGTAGGAATGGGTGGAAAAAAGGGCAATCCATTGTACTGCAGCTTTTTATTGGTATGATTTAAGACTTGATTCCTAGAATACCTGTAGTCTGTAGATTTTTTTAACAACTATTAAAATAACAATACTTTGACATGAATTGCATGAGAGAAGTATGTAATATGACCAGTTTTACCTGCGTTTTTTCACTGATTTAACTGCTATAATTGTTAAACTTATTCTGCAAGTCTGATCAAAATTACATGTCTCATTTTATAAATTTGTGTGGGTTTATAATGTGTTATTTTGCTGGGCAAATAGAGAAGGAAATCAAGAAGGAAAAACTCCTGCCAATTCCTTACTCCTGCCTCTCTTCTGTTGTTCTCCTCCAACAGTGGTTATTTGTTTAAAGGAGTATTCCTGCTGGTTTTAAACCAGAGCTTCATGGCTCTATTTGCTTTATAAACATCAGACTAAAAAAAAAAAAAAACAAAACCTTAGCCTCAAAGACTTTATAATATAAAGGAAATTAGAAAACAGCAGTTAATGCAGATAGCCGAATGAACACAGCAAAGCAAAAAAGTTATGTTCTTTATCCAGTAGCAGCCTGATCACTGTCAAGTCTTTTGCAGGTACTATGAGAAAAGATGCAAGAAGGCTAACAAGCTCCATAAACTTTAAGGATGCTCTTCTCATGCTGGATGAGTATCAAGGGATTGAGAAAGAGTAAAGACCATATCTGAAAGTTTAATAAATGCCTGTCCAGTGCCCTGGCTGAAGGCAGAATTTGAGTAGTTTAATACTGGGTGAAAGAAGTCAATAAAATTCGGGAAGATGTTAAGAAGTCAATCAACTTGCTTTTATAGGAGAAGCAGAGCTATTGGAAATATGGCTGAAAAGGGATGCAGTAAATGCAACATTTGAAAAGCTGAGGGTTCTTAGCCCTGAATGAACATGAGTAAGGATAAATTTCCATTTGTTAATGCTAAACAAGAGGATAGCTGCTTCACTGAGTATTGCTGGAGTGATAAATAGTGGCAGTATCTGTCAGGATATAAATGAGCAAAAGGTGTTCCCTAAAACCAGTACCCATCAGCAGCACAGGGAAAACTTGCATGTTTGGTCATCTTTAGTGAGTCTGTAGGCTTAAAGTGTGGATTGATTTTAGCAAATACTTTTTTCCATTCATATCACAAAATTACGATAGATAGGGGATGGGTGTTAAAGTCGGTATCAGTCAGACATTAACAACTACTACGAGGCATTAACAGGTGCTTATTATTTATCCTTTAGTAAGTGACCAGCACTATAAAAATGAATCCAGAAAACAATAATGTTGAAATGACTGCATACATATGAAATTGTCTGACGTATTATTGAAATACTATGATTTCTGGTTAAATCATTTTAGTAGGCTTCTGGGTAGCCACACCATAACATTTTTTCTGCTATTCATGAGAATGGAAGTAGCTAAAAACCAGTTAACAGCAAGGAACCCCAAAAATTAGCTGTCAGAGTGAGTTAAGAATAGTTAGGTAGCTAGCGTGATGGGAAAAATGCATCTCATTAGCTTTATGCCTTTTCCTCACCCTAGGCAGAAATGCTAAAGCTAAGTTGTAACTACTGTATTCTGTGTAAATTCTAATCATTGAGTCCCAGTCCATGAATTTAATTTTAACGTTCTGCCACAGATAAGTGAATAAATACTATGCTAATATATTTTAAAAAACATATATTTAAACATTAAAAATTGCGCTTAATGAATTTATAAGAATAGTTTGTGACAAGATTAGACTATGACAGTAAAATAGTACACTGTGCAACCCAAACAATTACTATAATAAGATCCTTAGAGAACAGTAACTATGCCCTTAATTCAGTACTTACTGAGAAGCAGATGATTAATTCAAATCACTTTAGGACTTGCACAGTTAGCAGAAATGTGGACATCATAGGAACCTCTCTTTGAATTTGATACCTGGCAAAACACAGGATGCTGAAGCTACAGGAATGGTATTAAAACCCTGGGCATCATACAACTATTCTAAAAAGTCTCCTTTCTGAAAATCAGAAGTAAATACACTGAAATACAATGCTCATAATGCCACAAAAAATCATGTAGCAGTACTTGGTCTCTTATACTTACCTCAACTAATTAACCCTCATAGAGCATGGTTCTGTACCATTTAAACCCCATTCAGCTGAGCCATAAACTTCTGATTAGTTTCAGTCAGACAAAAGCAAGCTCACTGAATGGGAATGTATCAGCCAAGAAACTAATCATAAAATACTGTATTAGGTTCTCAGCAAGGTGAGATGCATTCCTATATACTTTTTGTAATTATCTCTGCATAAGTAAAGATTGTGCACCAAGTGTAAGCAGAGAAGTGCACAAGAAAAAGAGAAATGAGCAGTGATTCTTGAGAACAACAATGGAGATGGTAGCAGATAGAGCAGTTCCCAATGACAACACCAGGCAGCACAAGCAAACTGAAGACAAAGGTGTAGACTTATGAATGTAATACATTCATGAGGAGAGTGAACATTCGATGCTACCAAGGAGATTTCCACAGTAAATGGTATTGCAGAAATTCAAACTGAAGTGTGGCTGGTGTAGTTCATTTTAGGAAGTGCAAATGTTTAAGTTACACACGTGGAAAAGTACAGTCCCAAACTTGAAATGCTATTTTGGAAGTTCAATTTTTTTTTTCAATTGGTTATTCGTTTTCACAGCCTGCCTATGAAAGTGGTCACATGAAATACAACAAGATTTTTAGTTGACCTAGCAACTAATGAGACTGCTTTGGAGCTGTCATGGGATTCCTGCTTTTCCATATGGAATTTTTATATCTTTAAAAAGTTGTCCAGCAAATAAAAAACACTTCTGCTTATGCTGTCAGTTACACCTTACTTCATCCCTCTGATTCCAACATCTTCACACTCACCAAAAGATCTCACTTAGGTTGTGCAGCTTTGGAGTGTGCATGAACTTAATGATCGCTTCTTAAAAATGCATAGTTTGGGTCTGCATGGTTTAAATGTGGCTGATGGACTGAATCCTGCCTGAGGAAAATTACTAACTGGCCTGGCACATTTTTCTTAAAGGAGCCTTGGTTCAAGAAGTTTGGACAAGACACTGTACTCATGCTGTTCCAGCACCTCAGCATGTGCTTGTGCATGGTTAGCTTGAGGAAGGAGCAGCTTTCCTTATCCTCTCTCGAGAGGATGAAGTAGAGGAAGGAACATGGCCACCTCGTGCTTAGAGGTCCAGCAGAGGCTGACACCAACACACAGTCTGGACCTCTTAGTTCAGCATCCTTGGCTACCATACTAGGGCAAATTGTTTTCCTGCGAATTTTTTTCAGAAGTATCATGTTTCTCTTAGAGCATCCCAGGAAAGTATGATGATTTCTGGACTTGGTACTAGTGTAGCCATCTCTGATGGTCAAGTAAAGGACACAGGGTTCTGCTGAGTGCTGCAGGTGAGATTATAGAGCACAGGTATTATTTTATGGCTCCTTATGCTCATGCAGTAGCATACAAATGGTCTGCATGGACTATTGGCTGGTCTTTTATTCTTACCAACCCCTTGTCCCTGCTCAAGCCAAAGGTATACTTGTGGATGATTTTGTTTCATTTGTAAAATTATACATTAAGACAATTTTCATATAGGGACACATAGACCTGAAGAGATGCTGTTGAGTTCTGAAGTTCTAGAGTTCATTTTCTTTAAGAAGCTTAATGTGTATTTAATATATATTTTATATTTATATCTATCTATCTATCTATCTATCTATCTATCTATCTGTCTGTCTATCTGTAATGTAGTTACTTTATTGTTTCTTATACCCTGGTGTAGGAATACAACACATAAGAATGCCAGGTTGAAGAGAACTTTCTGTCTCTCTGAGTGCTACCTTGCGGCTTATAAAAAAGCTACTGTCTTTAATCCACCTCATAAACATACCGAGCTTTTTTAAAGATTAGGCTGTTTGTCCTTCTTGATAGGGGTGCTGGAACCTTGCTCCTCTTGATATTTAGAAATTAATTTCTAACTGTCTACCTACAGTTGCCAGTGGAAAGTTTCTACATATTTCTTTTGTATTGACATTGTCCATGAAACAAAATTGATTTTCACACCCAAGATACATGTATTCAGGAGTACTCAAACTCATTTTATTTTATTGCTGCTTAGTAATTTTATTGTTTCTTCTTAGCTTCTCATGCTGAGTAGATTCTGCTCTTTTCCATGTGATTGTCTACATTTGACCACATCTTTCTCAGTTATGAGTGATTGGAAGTGATACTATAATTTTACTTAATATGCGATCAATGCCTGTGATGACATTAAAAGTCTGCTATCCAGCCTGATATACCTAGATCTACGTAGAACTGCCTATACCATTTTTATTGCTGTAGAACACTGTGTTTGATGGTTGCCTTATGACCAATTAGTATCTGTCATTTCAAACTGATGAGTCCCCTGGCTTATAGCATGAAATCTAGTTATTAAGTCTATTAAATTCATGCACTTGTGTATGATTTTTATTTTTTCAGTCCTTTCATTAATCCATTTTTCCTGTATAATATCCTGGACTTTCTCTACATTGATATCCTTAATTTTATAATATCAGTAAATTTCACATGCTTCTTTCTGTGCCAAAGTTATGAATGAAGATATGAAATAATAAGATCATTAGTAGAAGGGAACCTAGAGAAATTTTACTAGGAAGACTCCCCCAATTCATCAGTTTGCTTTTCAGTGTAATGTATTGCTGTCTCTTTTCAGATAAGCCTTTCCCCTGTTTACAAACTTGCACTGCTCCCACTCCCCTGTTTTTTTAGCTCTGTATGTGGTTATGATCCTTAGTGTCACAGTTTCAAGTGCAATACTGAAGGCCATATAGGATAGGTCTCCTGCAGCCCCCCCTCCTTAATACAAGTTATTTTATTATTAAAATCTGTATTTACCTTGGTAAAGATAAATAATGCCTTGTGTTTTATCCCATTTACCTCTGTCTCTCAAAATATGCTTTCCTTTGAAGCTCTTAAGAAAGAATTGCACACTGTCAAGCTCAGAGTAACAAGTGTAAAGCTGCCAATTTTTCAATTTTTCTCTTCCTGAAATATATTTGTTATGTTTTGTTGACATTCTCTGATAATATGGCATCACTTGAGCTCATAGATTTTTGTAATCACTTACTATTTAATTAGGGGAATTGTTTCAATATCTGGAATAGACGATAATCTATTCAGCCTGCCTTAATTTTACCACACCTTAAAAACTTTGCTTCTATCTTGAATGAAGTGTGGTGTTATGCATGGACTTTCAGGAGTTGTTTGGCTTTTGCTGTCAATATCCTGACAGAGTATTGAGTTGGGAAATTTTGGGGTGGCCATGCCAACATTATCTTTGATCTCAACTTCATTCTTACTATGGAGCAGCTTCACTGCCGTTTAATTTCTCTTTTTCTCAGTACTGTAAATTATAATTAATTTAAATTAAATTATATTGCCAGGTGTGAAGACCTGTCAACTGTCAGGAGTCTGCTTGACTTTTGGTAATTTTTACTTTATCCCTACATTTTTGACTTTAAGACAGAGCTTTCTTGCCATCCCATGCTGCTTCTCCCTCCCCCCTCCTTTCTTGTAGACTTTTTGCTCATACCTTATACGGTGTTTAGGTAAATCAATCTATTTTCTCAACTGAAGATGCTGCACACTTGTCAGTGATCTTTATAGGGCTGCCACCCCTTTTCCTTGGGAAGATACCAAACATCTGAGAAGCCTCTGGTGAGGCTGTGGAACAGAGATCTCAGGGTCTTAGGCTTGGGAATCATCTATGTGTAAGCCTGAACTCTTATTTTTATGTAGAAGTGACATGCAATGTAAAAAGCATACACTCAGCAAAATGCTGTTAGTAACTACATGCTATTTAAAGTTGTCAGTTCAGCTCACTTTGACTAAAAAGGATTACTAAATTATTGTATTCCTGCTCTGCAAAGAAATCACCCTCTTCCATCAGCACTTTTGCCTCCATAAAAGGATATTCATTCATCGCTGCTTTGAAATGGCTTAAACCACTTTCTGACCAATCTATGATAAATGACAAAAAGATTCTCAGAATGAATTAAGAGTGTCAACCCAGCAGTTTCCCCTCAATTGAACTTAACTGGGTCTTTGACTAACGAAGGCCATCACTGATGTTTTGTTATCATTTAATTTCTCACCATTCTGCTCTGTGTTATACCTCCTGGAAACCACACAAAGTCAGGAGGATTATCAGAGCCCAAGGAACATGCTCTGGGACACTCACCCATTTCAGCTTTTCACCAGGCTTGCCAGATGCAATAGAAAGGAAGAGAGACAGTTGTACTATTTGGAGGTGGAAGGTGACCCTTGCCACCGAGGAGAAGGATGGCTGGTAGATATTTCTCAGACAGCATCTCCTCAGTCTGATATTACATGTCAAACCAGGCATGGCCTTGGCTGGGTAGACCATGTGGTGGCTTTTCCAGCCCTGGAAAGGAGATGGCTGCAGCAACTGTGAGCTTGTTTTTTTCATTCACTTAGGGACTGCAACAGTATGTGTGACATACAGATAGACCTTCATTCCCTCTCTCTTCCTGCTCAGACGCTTATTTCCTTCAGTCCTTCCTGACATACCATCTCAGCAAAACTGTCTGCAGTAAGAATTGAAAAGCCTAATATTACCTTTTTTTTTTCACTGCAAGAGTGATCAATAGAATCAATGGATATTTGATTTCTATCATGTAATAAGTATAAATTTTTATCAGCTTCATTCCTCCTTTGTACTTTCAAGACTTCCTTCATAATCTCTGGATAAAAAAAAGTATCCAGTGTGGCCATCAGAGTCCATCAGCTTGGAGGGAAGGGTTTAATCACTTCAATAATTTTTCTTTATGTGCCACAAAGATCAAAACAAGAAATAGTGCTGTATAAAGTAAGATTTGAGATGTCAGAGATTTAAAGCGGGAGCTTGAATACAGTGAAAATTAACGGAAAGTCAAGAAACAGTATAGACAAGTACATTTTACTTATTAGAAGCCAGAAAGAGCTCTTAGCCACTGTGTGTCCCACTGAGCTGCAGAAATTTGAATAGTTATCAGATGGAGGAATTAGAAATCAAGACATTTTGTGGACTTACTGATGCGTAAGTCAAGCAATGCTATGGCAAGAACTTGGTGACTTCGAGAAAAAACAGTATATAGTTGCATTTGTAAAAAACATTCCTCCTAGTAACAAATAGTGAGAGCAAAGAAATGCATGCCAATGCCATTAAAAATGTCCACCTAGATTGAAAAGCAGAATACAAGAAAAAACAAAAAAAGGGTCAAGAATAACATTTGGAGGCAAGCTCAACACAAAGATGTCCAGCAAAAATTAAGTAGTCATAGGCATTCAATAAATTTAATGTTTTTAAGAACAGAAATGCTTATACTTCCTGTCTGCTGACAAATAAGATCAGATTCAAGACAAATATAATTTATGGAGCTAAAAATTCTGTTTGTTTCTTCCTTGCATCAAGTCTGGACAAAGATATTTTTTCTTATTGTATTTGATTCTGTTTTCAAAGTTGGAATGTCTGTAGGTGGTAAAGTGGTGAATCTCCTCATGCTCATGACAAGGGCATGCACTGACATCATGAACTTTATCATCATTTCTAAGGCAAAATCAAATGGCCTAGGGACTTACACAAAGTAATGAGAGCCAGACCTATATTCCCTTGTTTACATGTATCTTTACTTTCATTTCCTTTCTGCAGAACAGACATTTCCTCTAGCAAAAATGAGAGCATCCCTCCCCCTCTCTACAGGTACAAACCAACCCCTATAGTCCATTTGATAATGCTATGCAATTTTTAGCTTTCTCCAAACTCCAGGTTTAGGGACACTACAGCAAAGGGTGGATGCAAGAGCAGAACTGATCTATCATGTATTTTTCCTGCAGGAAATTTTAATTCTGTGGAAAGAATTTTGGTCCTCTCTGTTCTTTGCAGCAGAGAAACATATGGCCCTGCATTTGGTGGCCAGCACTACCAACAGATTAACATCACCAATAAATACTACATTTTGCTATTACCACAGTAAATGCTATTAGATCTGGGCATAATGAGACAAGAGATTTCATAGCCACAGAAAAGCACATATTCTCTATGAATTAGGGACATGGTATTGATTGGTAATTACATATATAAGATAGAATGGTTTATATCTCCAATAATCTTTAAAGGCTACTATCTGCCTCTAGACAAACTTAAGAAGGAAACTTAATTTAGATAAAAACCTGCTTGGATAGTTAATTCAGTTAAGGGATCAATTTCTAATAAAATTGAAGGATTTTTTTGGACTGTGTGATAATCCTTTGAACTACCTGCAGCAGCAAATTTGTCCTTAGCTTTTCTTTGCCACAGTGCCACACTGGCGCTCAGCTTTCTGGTAAGTGATATACCCAGTAAGGTCAGTAAAAACTGACTGAAACAAAATTCGAAATAATTTTAAAACTACTGCTGTTGTAATATTAGTAGTAGCAGTAAAACTCATAAAAATATGGATGATAATAATAAAAGAACATTAAAATATGTAGTGGTGATGTGAGGTAAGTAGATGTTTTTAAGATTCATTTAAAAAGAAGAATTATGAATGCATGCACATGTGCATGTAATCACTAGTAATGGGATCAACAAAGACCTTCAGTGTTGTGGGATAGACAGATATGAAATGAGGACAGAATAGAGGTGTTTAAGTAAATGTCACTTCGAAATGTCTTAGTCTTTCAGAACTGTGTTTCTGCTCCTAAACAAAAGCAGGTTCCATGCAATGAATTGCCTGGCATTTACTGACTCCCCCTGCACTCTGTGCCCTTAGCAATTTCCTTTGAACTCTCTCACACAGCAGAGTATAAGGTCCAGATCAATTTGAAAAATAGAAATCATAATGAGCTGTTTATAATAGATTTAAGTGCAGTAAAGGATGTTATGTTTTCTTTCAAGGTGTCTTTAGAGCTAATGTAGAGATACCATTTTAATGTTTGGGGCTTCGTGGTGTTGTCAATTTAACAGTTTACATCAGATTTGTAAATCCTTTGTGACGTTTCTATTAAAGGAAATATTACTTTATCTACTACGCTGCTAACAACAGCATAGTAGTTTTCCTAGGTAAGTGAGAAGTTCAGACCAGTGTCAGAGCTTAGCCACATTAGCCATTTGTGGTGAAAGAAAAGCCTCTATTAATGCTTATGCACTAGGATTAAGATGACTTGAATGCTGTAATCCTTCCTGTTCGACTACTGGCATCGTGCTGCTATCTGACAACAGCTGTTTCCTTCTTAATCTGAGAGAAAAAAAATGGTGGTAGATTGTTACTTGCACCATTACAAGCTCATTCATTCCATTTTATGTTTTACTAAATATGAATAGTGTATCATAATAAAACCCTCTTAAATGTATCCACGTATTATATGTAGTATAGTCTTGTTCATTTTTGTCCGCTGCTTTACTAAGTACCCAAAGAACCAACAGATGCTGTTCTGCCCCAGCATTTTATTTTTAGTTCTGTAGTAAGGAACAGCAAGATCCAAAACTTGTCATGAGGAAAAAACCAGGCATTTGGGGCACACACGAAAAATGAGTAAGCGTTGTGTGTCATGACGCTGTGTAATCACCACTTTTGGCAGAAGGCCAAGCATGGAGTTCATAGAGTCTTTTGAAGCTACTGGAGCTGGAGGGTCCTGCCTTAGAACTGGATATCTGTATTTCCTGACAGCTTCTACTTTCAAGACACAAAAATACATTTGCCTCACCTATTCCCTGAGCTTCAAATTGTGGGGGCACCTAGGTGAATCTTGGCATTCCAAAACTCGTCTGTGAGAATCTGGTTTGAACACTGTTGGATCACAGTCCCATTATAGGTGCTGGTTTGACTGACAGCTACAGGTATGCCCACATATATTGAATACATTTGGTATTGGAGATAAAAGCTTGCTAAATGACAAAGTATTCCTTGAAAGCAGAAGACTGAGCATTTGTACTCATTTTTAACAAAAAATCTCCTTTTGAATTTGGTGATGAACAGAATAGTGCCCACTGTTGCTTGAGAATTTTACCTGAAGATCCTGTCCTTTATGTGTGTTTTCTGAGTTTAGCTTGGGAACACAATGGAATTCAGATATAGATAAAGGGGAGGGGAAAAAGGGTCGCATTAAAAATCAGGCAAATAATTCTATACCTTTCAAGATTATAAACTTTATTATAATTTCAGGCGAAATCCTTTGAATAGAAAATACAGATGTCAGTATTTACAAGAACAATGGAAACTACAGAAGGTACCTGGTTTGCACCCACCATTACCCAGCACTGTGTGTATGTGTGCTGTAAATCACCCCAAGGGTACAAATCTCTCTAATACACAGGAAAGTGGGAAAGGTTTATGTGAGTGTCAGATTAGGAACTATTTTTCTCTGATCCAGACAATTATTATAACCAATTCTAATTATTGATGGCAGGAATACTCAAAGTCATCTCAGAATTTTCAGCAACAGAAATGCCAGCTTTTGGGGAAAATGGACTTATGTCCAAAGTCTCCCAAATGCACGTGCTCTAGCCCAGTAGCTGTTGAAGGAAGTGAAAACAAAGCTGCTGTCTATTTTGCAAAACACAAAATATTGCTAATAGCAGGATAGAAAAGAGAAATGGTTCTACTCTTCCTATCAGATACACACTGTGAAAAACAACAACATTCCTTAATGTTTGAGGTTGATGGTTCTTCAGGCTGGAACACCCCATGAACTGGCTGCACAGAGAGTGAACTTCTCATTCATTTCTGGAATCATGCTCTTGAATTTGTGCAGCTATTAATTTGTAATTCAGAAGATCTTTGAACCTACTCTTGTATTAGCTAAGAGTAATACTGAGATTGTTAACTTAGCAAATGACTTGATTCTGCAGTTCTCCTTTGAGTTAGCTGCTTCCAGTAACGAGACTTTGCATGCAAATACAAATAGTGGGGGCAAAATAAAAAACTGTAGGCCCTAATAGATAAAATTAAATATTGTGGTATTTTCATGACACTGCAGAATGTATGAATAGTGATCAAGTGTTTAGGAATGAAATGGAAGGAAACAAACTATGAAATTCTCTGCTTATATTAAAGATCTGCTGTGTAAACTGTATTTAATACCATCTTCAAACAGATGAGTTCTTGGGAATATTCTCAAGGGGATTTCCTTTATTTGCACCATCTACCTCAGTTTAATCTGAAGTAAATATAGTTTATTTAAAATTCATTCTTAGGTTTCAGTCCTACTGAGTCAAACATAACACCAACACCAAACAATCAGCAGGACAGTCTTTGGGCATCAGTATGAGCTGGATTATGAGCTCTGGGGATGCCTGTGAACATAATTTTTCAAAGTACATAGGACCTGATAACATATACTGATGTTTTACAGTGAGAACAGACCTTTTTTTTAAGGAAGTCTTCTAATCCAGAGGTGTTCTAAATATTTTTACTTTTTTGCTGTAGCAAAATGCATTTGACAGTTTTTATTCATTAACTCAAAATATCACTCAGAAATTCAGAGTGATGCAGATGTCTTTCTGTTTGTCCACTGACATTTTTGATATTTACATTTCCAAACAGGACATAAACACAACAGCTTTGCTGACTAAAGTGCACTGTTAAAATTTAAATGCATTTTTATTTTTTGAATACATAATTCACTGAATTAAGTTAGCAATGAACATCCACTGTGAGCTGGGAACATGGCTTGCAATTTAGAAAGGGGCCTGTGTTCCGCAGATAAGTACACTGTCAGTGTTACTCTGTGTTTAAAATGTTTCAGCTACAGGGGTTAGGGTTGAAGAATTGCTTAATTTCTGCAATGCTGGAGAAGGCTAACCTGTACATCACAAGATCCATGGTTCGGAATGAGTTCCTGAGAATTACTTGTGACAACAGTGTGTTAAATGTGATCTAGATTTCCTTGAAAGTTGATGTTTTTAATCTAATTGTATCCTCAGAAAGTTCAATAAATTCAATCATAAATTAAATAGGATGCATTACTTTTTAAAATTGTTTTTAAAATAATGCAGTATAATAAAGATACTTTTGCTAGTGTCCTATATTTCGAATAATAATTTCTACTTTTTGTCATTCACATTCATTTCCATTACTTTCATTGTTGCAAGGAACCAGAATATTTTAAATTATGGCCTATTTGAACATAAAAGTAGCTCTGTTGGTTTGGACAGAAAGTCCATCTCCTTGGTGTCACACTGTATGGACACAAAGAAAACACACGTAGCCGACCAGGTCGAGGAACAATGAAAAGCCAAGAGAGCCAAGAGAGAGCCAAAAAAGAGAGAGGGCAGAACCCTCTGACTTTTATTTATATGTTCTTAGAAATCACCGTGGATTGGAGGTAGAAATTACCACCTCTCAATCACACTGGTTAAAGGAAAAATCCATCACATGTCTCCGCCTAGGAGAATGGAATGAGAACAACAAGGACAGTTAGCAAAAACATAGCCATGTTTACAACAGCATGCGTGAGAAAGTACTACAGCAAAGAGGAACATTGAAGAACTGCAAAACTCAGGACAACACCTTTGTATCCCACTTGTTTAAAAGACACCCATAAGAGTTTTAAAGAATGGGCAGTATTCCCAACGCTTTCATCAGCTTGCAGCCACGTGCTGCCAGGCAATTCCCGAGCCAGATGTTCTTCCAATGTATTTAGCAATAGTCCATGGATATATTTTCCGCAAACATGTCTGGTCTCGCCGAGAACTTGTGTAAGCTTTTAACTTCACCAGCAACCTGTGGCAAGCAATAACAGTGGGTAATGACACATTATGTGAAACGCCACCTCCTCCAGTTTGCTTTGAATCAGTTTCTTCATTGTAGTCACCGTTAATTCCCCCTAGTGCTGGTGCTGGAAGAGACAGTGAACAATCCATTGATATAATAGAACCTCTTTTTTTCTCCTTTGAGGTTTGTATCTTAGAGAGCAGAGAAGGTGGTCTACAGAAGGAGAAGACAGGGAGCTAACTTACTATGAGTGTTTGGTGACTTTTTAAAATTGATCCTGTAATTACAGTAGCCTGCAGTCAAATCACTAGAACTACTTGTATGAGCAAGGCACAGTCAACTAAGTCCTTTATTAGAATTAGAAATGGTATTTAATATAGTTTAAATCTGAATATTGTTTAAGCATAAACACAGCTTCCATTATATTTTGCTAGGATGTTTAGGACAAGCAGCCTCATAACAGAAAACCTGATCTGACTGTACAATTTAGGCCAATACTTATTTTATTATTAATGCACATTGTTTGCTTCAGTAAGAATATGTTATGCCAAAAGAGTTTGCCATGTTCTTTTTCTGACTTAAAAGTCTTTCTGACATACACCAAATATATTACAATAAACTCTGCTGGAAGATTTGTAGGTATATTCCCAGTATTCTTTTGTACTTTGCAATATGTCTATAATTTCAGAATGGTACTTAATCATCTACTCCAACATTTCTGTACTTTCAGATCCTAAATGTGAATAAATCAAAATACAGTACACGTAATGATTCCTTGCAAAGCAACTGTGATGAAGCTTTATTTTAAAATTTTGGCCATGCTTTTCATTAAAGTACTTATCTGCAGCCAAGAGAATAGGAAATTAGGTTGACTAAAATAGCTACAATAGTCTGAACTGAATAGTTAAAAGTAGGGAATTTTACTGATTAAAGCAGGGTACTTGAAACATGGCAACATCCTAAAGTTACTACTATTTCACAGCTTGTTGGCAGCTAAAAAATTATTACCTGCTTCAAGGGGAAAAACAACATTCCAATTTTGCCCATGTGAATAGTACATTAGGCAGCATTTAAGACATTTAAAACTATAATGTTTATATATTGTAACATATATTTCTCCATAACATTACAGCACACATTATACATTGGGCTGATTCCTTGTGAAAATATCTTCCTGTGATTACTGTAATGAAATGCACTTTGGATAGATAATAACCTGATGCTTCCACAAATAGATAACTCTGAAACTGAGGCTAGGAAAGAGCAAGATGTTCAGTTTGAAAACTGCTCCTATGATTATCTGCTCTTAGAGTAACAATAATCTTTTATACCAATTTTGTCTTAGTGATGCTCCAAAGCAACTGAAGGGAAGAAACTAAGTGGTTTAGGAAAATAAAAATATTTAATTATTTTGGTGGGCATGCAGCTTTTTTTCCCTTAACTGTTTATTCATGGCCAGGATCCCCAAAACCATCATAGAGATGTGGTGTTTGTGCTGTTGCTTTGGTAAAACTAAAACTAACAGATATCTGAAGGTTCAGTGGCTGAAATATTAGTCCAGGAAAATCAGCAGAGGCTTAGTCTCTTATTCCAGTGGGGTCATCATTTTGCTCCATGTGCTCTGGCAGTAGAAAAGCTGCATTATTCTACTGTCCTTGTCATTTATAACTGTTTCCCAAATCTTTTTCAGCCTTTGATGAAGTAAGGCTACCTTCTTCACAAACACTGATGATCTTGGCTAAGGAAAGATAACTTCTTGTTCTACAATGTAGGCATTTACCGTAAAATTAACCAATTTGCCTGTTATCTATTTATCAATCCTTATGATCTGTTGCCTTAAGAAAAGAACCTCAGACAATCTGTGGTAATGCCTATTAGGCAATGAGAAAATTTGGAGTTCTGCTCATTATATATCTGCATATATAGGCAATGAGGGAGAAAAAAGCCCATTTGTATAGTTGAGGTTTGCTTGTTTGTGGCCTGTGTGCTTGTTTTGCCATGCTTCTGGTTTGTCCTTCACATTGCAGCTTGAGAAAAGCAAAACACAAACAGTAGGATTTTCATGAGAGTACTACTCGATTGTTCCTAGCCAGCTAAGCTAACAGAAACGTGATTTTATGATATTTATTAATAACACTGTTCTAATGCTGAGAAAATTGTAAAGTCTCCTGGAATGGAGGTACTTGTGTATAGTTGAAGCTTTTGTACATCAGCCAGCAGGTCATGAAAGCTCCTACAGATGATTATCCCCTCATGTACTTCTGTAAGATGTTTCAAAACAAAGGTAAAATAATTAGGTGCTAAATCCCCTCAAGAGTAGAAGAACTCATGGTATTAAAGGTATCTTCTTTGTAGTATTTTCCACCAAAAATCATTGTCATTCATGCTCACATACAAGGTGAGTCCCCTTCTCGATGAGAATTTGTGAAATACTCAAATTACTGAAAGTGCTCACTTCTCTTTCAGTTTTAAAGATGGTAGAAAATGTATTTGGAAAAAGTGGTGAAACCAGAAGTTTACACAGCTGATTTACTATACTGGGATTGTTAAAATGCATAATTACTGATACAGAGATGGTAGTCTGACTGGAAATTATGTGCCCCTCCAAAAATATTACTTTTTGTTAATGCAAAATGCAATCCTCAACTCTTTGCCTCTGTCTGTCTCTCATTCACAGTATATGAAGAAGCACAGCACTGTCTTTTATGGTCAAGAAAGGATAGAAAAGAGATGCTGATGATTCTTCAATATTTTAAATAATTTGTCCCATGATAAGAGAGAAATGGAGTAATCTAATTTCTGAGATGGAAACATTACTGACCAGATTATCATGCCTTCTGCCATTTTGTTTTTATATTTGGTAAAAAATATTCTGCTCAAAGGGGGTGATTGTCCCACTCTGCTCTCCACTGGTGTGGCCTCACCTTGAACACTGTGCAATTTTGGGCACCACAACATAAAAAAAGTCATTAAGCTATTAGAGAGTGTCCAAAGGAGAGCCATGGGGATGGTGAAGGATCTTGAGGGGAAGCCATATGAGGAGGACTGATGTCACTTGGTCTGTTCAGCTTGGAGAAGAGGAGATTGAGAGAAGACTTCATTGTTGTCTGCAACATCCTCATGAGGAGAAGCAGAGGTGCAGGCACTGATCTCTTCACTGTGGTGCCCAGTGACAGGACCCAAGGGAACGGCCTGAAGCTGAATCAGAGGAGGTTTAGGCTGGATATCAGGAAAAGATTTTTCACCCAGAGGGTGGTTGAGCACTGAATAGGCTCCCCAGGGAAAGGGGGAGATAGTGTATAAGAAAAATGCATTCTTTCATTGATGCAAGTTAGTAGCACTGCTCCCATTGATTTTCAAGTGCCAAGATGTAACCAAGGGCAGCCAAGAGCTGCAGATGGCCTTTCTCATCAAAGACCAGACACCAATGCAGCTGCATGTTGTTACTGCTCACTCTGACCCCACGTCCCTGTGGCAGCCATATGGCTTGGAACCATTCCCTGGGTACTCTTCCCTCTTGCAGGATACACATGTGCACCCTCCTCTGCAAACCACTCCACTTCCCCAGACAGTTTTGCGTCGTTCACTGCTGTTCCGATTTTGTCTCTGACTGTATTAATTTCTCCCAGTAACATTATGATTGTATTTGATAGATTGAAATTTTGGGAGACTTGATCATAGATGTCCCTGTAATATTTATGATGCATCCTCATTTAAAAGTTAATTTAGCTTCCCTCTTTTTTTTTTTTCTTTTCCTTTCTGGACATATGGTGAACAGTACTGTACATAGCGTGAGTTATTAGATAGTAAGATACTACAGTAAATCAAAATAAATCTAACCACTATAACATAAATACAGTTTTTAGGGGTGAATATCTTCCAAGTGCAAATGTTATATTTTTCCTGCAGAAACTACACTGTCATATCTGCATGTAGGCAAATGTTCAAGTTTAGCCTTCTGTAACTCCAGCAATTGCTTCCAAAATACACAGCAGTGGTAGTTTATTCTTGCCTTGTAATTCTGCAGCTCTGTCTGAATCTTGCTTTACAAACTTGTTTATCACAATTTCTTTGCAATCAAAGATGAGCAAATTAGTGCAAATTTATTAAATTTAGTCACTTGTGACTGTCTCAAATGTACCTTTAGAGGACTGAGGCCTTATGGGCTACAGATTTGACACTTAAATTGTGACTTGTGTGTGTGGCTATGCATCAGTCTAGAGATACTCATGAACTTTATAGTTATTGCTTGGTACCTGGTACTACAGAACATCTACAATAGTGTTGTGAGATTTTATTGTTCTTGGTGTATGACTGGTATTTTTTTCAGCTTTCTAACTGGCTTTCAGCCAAAAATAAACAAAACCTCAAATCTTTATTTATTGTAAAAATTTTTGCACAAGTATTCATGTTAATTTTCCTTGTAGTTGTTATTCATGAGAGTTACTTCTGAATACCTCTGAAGAGTAAATAAAAAGCATTAGTAGTACTCTCATAAACAATGCTTTTTCTTACAGCTTATGTTTATAAATTTTTTGGTTCAAAATTTGTCCAATCCTTGTTACAATAATGTTTCCAGTCCCAAATATCATATACTTACATTCATTTTTTTTCAAAATTGCAAGTGCTAAATGTCATTGTCAGAGCTATTTTAGACAAAAGATGCCAAAAAAACCTGGTTGTATGAAATAAGCCTGGTAAGCTTGTGAAATAGGCAAGACAAGCAAGAATGTGGGAGCTTCCATTTCTTCCTTCTGATTTGTCTATGATACTTGCAAACATGGTTTTAAAAGATATTGTCCCATTAAGATGGTATATCTTAAACTGTAGTCGAGATCTCACATGTGGTTAAAGTATGGTGGCCGTCTTTTGGATTTTAGTTAAATTTCTGGAAAATGCAGTTCTGAGTTGATATGAACTATTTTTAAAATCCATATTCAGTTCAGAATATTGTTTCCATTCAAAATAGAAAAAATAACACTGAAATCTTGAAATGATCCATATTAAGAGTGGCTGAATTTGATTGCAGTGTAAAATGTGAGAGAAGGAAACACTTTTCTAAGATTTATTTGGGATGAAAGAAGATGATGCAAAATGAATATTTTTTTCAGTCAAAAAATAACTAAGAATATTTTACATTGTGTTAACTGGAAGTTTTACTGGGTATTCTTCAACCCTTATAGGGAAGTGGTTTTCTTTCCCACAGCCCATGACTCATGCAATTGTTCCTTTCTTTGTTCTGAAGCATTTCTCCTCGGCACATAATGACATTTCTGGATAGCTCTGTCTTGCTCAGCTTAGGATTGTGTCAAAATTTTCACGAGCTTTTCTGACTGACCGAATTCTTCTCCTTTGTGGTTGCTCTGTTTTACTTCCCCAGATGTTTTTGTGCTTCAGCTTCAGCTGTGATCAAATCTGCAGGCAACAGCAAAATTAGAAGGGTAAGGAAGAGAACAGCTCCCAGTCAATATGCCGACTGATTTAGTTAACATGGTGGTAGAGAGCATGGTTTCAACTTCCTAGCTGGATGCAGACCGAAAAAAAACCATCCCAGACCCTACTGAAGACTGATCAAAAGTGGTGAGTGGGGATGGTGGTAAACTGACACAGAACCTGAACCCAAGCGATGGATACAGCCTGTCTATAAATCAACAAATCATACATTTCTTTCCAAGTATGTTCTCTGCACTTGCTAGCACCCTGCCCCATCTCTCTTGATGAAACTGCAGCTGATGAGTTCATCAACTGTTACATCCCAAATCCTGGATAGAGGGGTCTGCTTCCTGACCAAAAGAAGAAGAGGGGTGGAGTTGTTAGCTACAGGAGTCTTCTCCACTCCTGCCTCTTCAGTGGGTTTGGTGTTGGTTGCAATGTCCAAGAGAAGAGACAAACCCAGGATTTCTGGCCTTTGTTGACAGCAGCCTCTCAAGAACAGAGTGAATGCCCTCTTCCACTCAGAAGCGCAGTACATATCCCTGAGAAGAGATTTCAGAAGGAGCTTCCTCTGTGTGCTTTGATGTGCAGCCAGTCAGCAGGTCTGGTCCCACAGTATCAGACAATGCATCATATTCAGGTTGGTCATAGAGGGGATTATAAGCACTGATTTCAGAAGCAGCCATGAGAAAAGCTGATGTCTTCCACAATACTATGCTTGTGATACAGTCAAGAAAGTATCTGTGATGTACAAGGTCCCAGTTGCTCTACAGAGTTCAGGGTCCTCATGCTCAAGAAAGATCAGTTCAAATTGAAACAGATGCAGAAAGAGTCAACAAGGAGTCAGGAGGATGGAAGACCTCCCTCGAAAGAAAACCAAAAGCACTTAGTATGTTTAACCCAGAAAAATTCTTTTTAAAGGGTTATACAGTTGCCTTGTAAAAATGTAAAACATGATTGAACAGAAACATGAGATACCATTCTCCAGCCTTTTTATTTTACCTATCTTTATTTCATTTTCATATGTTAGTAGAGTGTATCTATCTCTGCAGTGAATGCTTTCGGTGTGCATCACAATTAGGTAATGCTTTGGGGGAATTAAGAAGGGGCAAGGTAATTATATTCTGAAAATACAACCACCTCTTCATAATTAGTGGCATGTGAAGTCATGGTTTATAAAATCAAAGTTGTAACAAAAGTAGCTCAAGAAAAAGGGGTCATTCAGAGTTACCAATGAAAATCCTTTCGTCTCCAACATTCATGCTGACTTCCCCTTTCCCAAAGTGGCATAAAACATCCCATGTTGTGGTATTCAGTTTTCCCCAAAAGTCTTGTATCTCATGGAGATGCTATAAAGTGCACTAGATTTATCATCTGTTCTCTATGTTTGTGGATGCAGAAATCCATGCCATTTTATCCCTATTAAATCACACACCAAATGAAAGTAAATGTAGTGATGTAATGGGAAATAATTTGCTGCATTTTTTGGTACCTTTCAATGTAATTAAACATATGGTTTAATATGCGCTGTTATATGGATCCCCTGTTAAAGGGAAAGGGAAGCAAGGATTGATATAAGGGTTTGTGCAAGGTCACACTACAGATAGACATGGATAAATTACTTCTGCAGAAACAGATATACCTCTCTGGGTAAAATTCAGCAGCTGTCTGACCATGAGCAAAAACATAAGGCAGATAAGAACCTCAACCGCTCAATCTCTATGCCGTGATTTACATAAGGTAAGCAGATGGGCAGCAATGGGCGAGATCTGAATTTCTCCGGAGAAAGCATTCAAGAAAAACCAGACAGGATAAACTAGAATAAATTCATGTGCTCATTAGTTTTCATATGGATAATCTCAAAAGCAGCACGGTAGTTACTGTTTCACCTTTTGCAAAGTCATGGAATTAAGAGTTAGTGAAGCAGCCACCAGGGCGCACCAGATACATTTTAGAGCAACTCGCAAGAAAAGCAAACAGCCCGAGAACTGTTACTCCCTTTTCCTGTGGTCTTCTTTTGTTTTTGTTATGGGAAACAAATCACCTCTTTAAATACGCGAGTGGAGGGCAGTGAGGAAGAAGGTGAAGACTCAGAAAGCTAGGAAGGCATCACTTCTCTTCCCTCTGCCCATATCCTTGCAGTTGTTTCAGTGACAATTATGTCTTGCTTGCTAAATTCCACCGTGTATTGAACTGCTACCTGATAATACTGGATATATTTTTTCATGAAAAAAATCCTATGAAAGTTTGAATATAGGTTACATGTTAGCTTATGGGGTCAGACCATAAAAAATGTTCACCATGTGCTGGCTAGCAAACATGTTACCAGCCTTCTGTGTACAAGTCTGCTTTCTGTGTACATGTGTGACTTCATCCCCACCTTTGCTATTCAGGGATGTGTAAGCTGATCTGAAACACCTCCTACATATCAGTACTGTACATTTTGAAATACTGACTACACTACAATGTGTATGCCATATGGTGCACACTGGAACTGAACATTGCATCTTCTGTATTTTGAAGGGCAACATAAAAGCATTAAAGGTGGAGTTTATCAGACAGATGTGCACATCTGCATGTGACCTACTCATGTAGTCAGCTGTAGCACGGGTCAGGCTGACTAGGCTGAGGAGCCCAAAGGAGAGCCAAATGAAAGACCACACAGAGACAGCAAAGGAGAGGGCAAAAAGAGAGAGAGAGCAGAACTCTCTGACTTTTATTTATATGTTTTTACAAATCACTGTGGATTGGAGGTAGAAATCATTACCTCTCAATTCCATTGGTCAAAGCATCTATCTATCATATTTCTCCACCTAGGATAGTGAAATGATAAACAACAGAGACAGTTAACAAAACATAGATAGTTGTCAAGAAACTATGGCCATGTTTACAACAGAATGTGTGAGAAAGTATCACAGCAAAGAGAAACACGGAGAAACTGCAAAACTCCGGACAACAGTCAGCCTTTCTAGTCAGTGGAAATAAATGGACAATTCTGGCACATGATTCATCTCTATGTGCTAAAGTGGAGGTCTAACATAGGGCAGAGGATTTTACCCTCTAAAAGTGCATTTCTTTCATGGACTTTCAATGGAACATAAAATCAGTTGCATAGCTCTAGACATCAAGAGTTAAGTAACCTGTATTCTCCATTTTTGTATTATTCCTAGCATTGATTATTAATAGCTGCAGAACACTCGTCACTTATGTCGTTCTTTAGTTAGTGGAGTGCAGCAATACATGAAATGAGAAGGTTAATAAGGGTTAGATTTCATCTCCCAGTATACAAACAACTTTCCATTTCATGTATTTTCTGGCTGCTGGCTGGAACCCTGGAAACATAATTTGGACAATGGAAGCGTTGCCATTTTATTTCAATGTAAATTAGGTGAGTGAGCTCATGAGACATTTTCTGCTCAGTTTAAAACCCAGCTGAAAAAAGGCTGGAATAGATAATAGATGGGAAAGGTTGAAACTCTCCTGCATTAAAAATATACTTTAAAAGTCCAGTTGTACTTTTACTTTAGCACTGCAATGGTTGTCAAAATGCTCTTGGACAAGGGGATTTCTAGACCTCAGCAGGAACAAATCTGTCTACTGCCATTAAAGTCAGCCTGTGAATTTAAATTTGTCAGCTGACTTGTTACTATTTCCTCTAGCCAATTCTTCTCAGTGGGTTACATTTTTACCTGCTGATAATTAACACATCATTAGGAACTGGAATGTGAAAAATCACCTAGCACATATTTAAAAAGATAATAATATATTTATACAAAATATGAAAATCAGTGTGATTTATTTTTTTATTTGGAAAAATTTAAAAAATGAAAATAAATCGCTCTGCAGTGAAGAGCCAAAAGCATATGTTGAGCACATGCATATTCAAACCCTGTGAAGCAGCAATGAAGGATGGCACTGCTGAGAAGTTATCTTTTTAGCAGTTGTTTTGTAAAGAGAGCACCCTGCATGGTCTGCTTGGCTTTGGTGACTGATTATATTGAGTGTAAAGGCAGTGCATGACATCTTAATCTAAATATTTAAACTCTTTGAAGGAGCCTTGCACTCTCTAGCAAGACAGACTGATGTGTAATCTCCTTTCTCAATTATATCCTCCTTTTAGCACGTAAACTTAAATACCTCAAATGATGCATTCTTACCTCGTTGATTATAGAGTTATAGAATGGTTTGAGTTGGAAGTGACCTTAAAGACCACGTAGTTCCAACCCTCCTGCTATAAACAGGGATCAAGTTCCTCAGGGCCCCATCCAACCTGGCCTTGAACACTTCCAGAGATTGGTCATCTACAAGCTCTCTGGGCAACCTGTTCAGTGCTTCACCACCCTCTTGAGTAATGATTTTCTTCCTAATATCTAATCTAAACCTGCCTGCTTTCTCTTCAAAACTATTGTCCCTTGTTCTGTCACTATCTGCCTATATAAAAAGTCCCTCTCCCTACTTTTTAAAAGCCTCTTTAAGGTATTGGAAGGCCTCAATGAGGTCTCCCCAAAGCTTTCTCTTCTTTATGAACAATCTTACTTTCCAGATAAACATGCCTGGACCTTATTAAGAAGAAAAATTTTAATCACAAGCTCAGGAATTAATTACTTTAGTCAGATTTAAGCAGGAGATATACCAGTGAAAGAGAGTAGTGATATTTGTGTCAGTTGACAGCAATAATACATCTGTAGGTCAAAATGATCTATTTGTCTCTAGTGTAAATTTGGAATAATTTAATCAAAGAAAACCATGCTGGTGTTATGCTGTCATAACAAGACTAAGTTTGATCCTATCAAGTATAGGAAAAAGTGTCTAGAGTTAAGGTTCTAAGTCTACTTCTGTGTTTGAAGTGCATCATAATAAAGACAGATGTAAGGAGGGGATCAATACCTCTGGTGGTTTTATCAGTAATTTAATTCCTATTCTCATTTTTTAATAGGACTTTTTTCGTTCTATCTCCTTTTCTCACTCTCCTTGTGATATACTTATAAAAACTTTCTTAAGCTTTCTTACTTCTTAGTCTCCAGTTGACTGGTACAAATTCATTCTGGATTTTGCCTTCCTAATGTCCCCCCCATCCCAAACAAGGCAGGTTCTTCCCATTCTCCATTTGCAGCAAAATTGTCTTTTGAGCAGCCCCTAGTGACGCCACATTGACTACATCTTGTTTCTGCATTCTTCTTTTTACAGCAGGGGTGCAGCGTGTTGTGGTGTGCCTTAATTAGGATGTGTTTTAAGATGCTTATCAAAAAAAAAGCAGTTTACATTTTTGTTCATATAACACCTAATATATATTTAGTTTGGGCAAAGGGCTTTGGAAAGCACTCATTAGACATGGAATGCTCTAAATATTTTACTTTTATTTCTGTTATATTTTAGTTATTTTTTTAAAGGAAGTTTTACAGCTAAGTGGGGTATTTGGCATGCAACCAATTAGCTGAAGCTTTTGACAAGGCCAGGTCCTAAGGACCCTGGTATTTACATTTAGTTTTTCTGGTTTAGTTAAAAAAAAATGGGTCCTTCAGAAAGTAATTTTTTATTCTGCTTGTGCTGTTTAACAATTAACCACATGTGCATTTAAAGAAAGAGCCAAAGGCACCAGCAGATAGGAGTGCTAACATACGTTAATAGGATGTTTTCTCACCTCATGCTGATGTATTCCCAACGTGAGCAGTGAGAACAGAAGAGTCTTGTTTGCGTGCTTATGTGAGAAGTTAGGCTAATTTTTGCCTTTGGGACACAGCCTGAGATGTAGAGAGAGTGCAGTACCTTTGCAGTGGGAGTACAGGGAAATCTTTTCAGTCCTAGGTTATGCAGTGGTTTCATGTCGTTGTTTTTGTGAGTGTGTAGGTACACGCAGACAATTTATCCCAGTGCTCTTCGTGCACACTGCTGGTTAAACTGTTGTAGCCATAGTACTAAGCTATAGCTGAAGCTGAACTGAAGCTGTGCCTTCTCTTTCACCCATTCCGTTTGGAGGAGAACATCTGTGGAGGTGAGGCAGCCTCTTTACTATGCATTGTAAATATTTAAAAATTAAACAATCACATAGTTAATAACTGATATGTTCCTTTTTCTAATTTATATGCCTAGCGTATCTGTTGGTACTAATGTCTACTTTTCAATAAATTATTTTTTTTCATTTCATGTGAAAATTGTGATTAAAAATCAACAATACAAAAAATATTTTAGCTAAAACACCTTGGCTAGCTGCTTACAGATAAAACATCCAAGAAACCATTGAAGAGGCAGGCTTTATTAAAACCTGCCCCACTTTCAATAATTTATATGAATTTAAAACGAAGGCAGCACAAGACCCTCAGGTGTGTGAGAAATGAAAAGGCAATATATGCAATGGCTGGCCTATTGAACATCATCCACGGTTTCCTGTGCTTGTGATGTTGGGATTCTTCTCAAAATTTAATGGCGACTTTACCCTTTTTAAAGAAATCGGGACTTCCTGTTTGGCCCTCTCTAGAAGTTCATCATCAATGGCAAAATTCAGTTATGTCTCACTATGACCCCTCCAAAGTCACCAGCTGTAAATATCAAGGACTCTAGAGGACAAACTGATCTTGCTCAAATATGACAAGTTCTGCCTGTTTGCTCCTCTGCTGGGACTGACTTCACAGTGACCGTAGGACGAGATTTCTGTGCTGCTCCTGCTTGGCACCTCTGCACTGGAGAACAGCTGCATGAAAAAGTGCCTGGTCCATCCACAACCTTGCATGCAGCGTTCCAGTTTAGGTGTACAAGGTTTAAATGAGTGAAGGTTCAGAACTTGATACCCGCACGCACCAGAACACCTCACAGAGCCCAGCACTGAACTTTGCAGTTTTTAACTGGTTGCAAAGCAGTTGCATGATTTATTTGTTTTAAAAGGAAAAAATTAAACACGATGCAAATTATTCATATTAAAGTTGATCCATTCAGTTATAAAACAAACTGATAATAATTCAGACAAATCATATGTGTATGTGAATGAGGGCACAAATTACAAACATAAATAGCATATGTACATTTACATGTTGCCATGGAAAAAAACCAAGCAGGTTTGAGTGTTGTGTTACAGGTCTTGCTTACCAATTAAAAACTAATACCAAGGCAGTGAGTCCCATCTCATCAGAGCCTGTGCTGAGGCACAGAGGAGGCTTTGCCCAGCAAAAGGGCTGACCCAATGCTGCGCTGCTCTGGCTGCCACTGGTTGATAACAGCGTGACCTTGGAGCTAATGGCGGCTTGTTTAAGGCCCAGCAGCTCTGAGGAGGTTCAGTCAGCAGTGTCCTTGCTTGACATTATCCTGTTGTGATTTTTATTACGAGAGCTTGTCATTTAAACAAATAAACTCTTTTTGTGTGTGTGTATGAAAAGTTAAAGCACTCGCTGAATAATGTTGCGATTCAGTGAAACGGATAACGTACAAAGCAAACCCTGAACACATTCTTTATTTTTCTTATTGCCGTGCCGCACTTGCCACACGGCAGCCTCGGAGCGCAGCAGTTCGCCCGTGGCAACTGACTCGAGGCTGACAGGGCAGCGACTTTTCTTTAATTGACGGATTTCTCTGCGACACCTTCTAACAAACTCCAGGCTGCCCAGAGGACGCCGGTTTCCCGCAGCCCGCGGCGTGTGGAAGCGCACAGAGCTGTAACGCGGGAGCGGCACAGCGCGGGCACCGCTCCCGCCAGCGGCTCGGTCCCGCCGCCCTCGCCCGCGGGGCTCCCGAGCCGGGA
>VYZT01019928.1:0-23699 GCA_013400735.1 Pomatostomus ruficeps | reverse complement strand
GACGCCTCCGGCGGGTGAGCGGAGGGGCGGGCGGCATGGAAGGAGGGCAGGAGGGCGCTGCCGGCGGCAGGTGCGCTCGGCGGGGGCGGCTCCAGCTGCCGCGCCGCGGAGGAGGAGGAGCGCAGCCGGCTCAGGGGGAACCTGTTACGCGGGAGAAAGTGTGTTCTCCGGCCCCGGGGCTAATGGGTTTGCCCATTTTTCCCGCAGCTGCCAAACGGTTTTTCCTTTGTTAGTTGATTTGTTAGGTTGTGGTTGTTTTTTTTTTTTTTCCCCTACCCCTTTCGGTAATACGCTGCTCGCGTCGAGGAAACCCCAGGCGTTTTGCTGGTCTGCCGAGAGCCGAGTGCAAACAGCGGCCGCCGTCTGTTGTTAAGGCGTTGGTATCCAAGAGCAGTCCCGTGGCCGCCCGGGTGCGTTGGCGGTGTTGAACCCGAGCTGTTCTGCCCGGTGCGGTTTTAGGCTCGGAGCGGGGAGGGTTTGTGGGTCGCAGCGGTGATTGCTGTCCCGTGGCCTCGGGGGCGCTGGACCTCAGTATCTTTGGGATCAGGCTGTTGGTGGGATGCAGTGCATAGATTTTCCTATAACCTCCTTACACTTTACTACCTTGTATCTTTGTAATTTGCTGCTTGCCTTTTTTTCACAGCAGTGGCCAGAGGGACTGCTGTGTAAAGAACTGACTTTTGTCTTTATGGCCCATTCAGTCTTGCCTCTTCCTGGCTGAAATTGTCAACAAAGGTCCCGTTGATAAAGACGGAACTTTTAATAATGCTGAGAAGCCAGCTGAAACTGGGAATGCATTAAAACTGGCACACTATTTCCATGTGTGCATAGGAAGAGCGTGTGTGATCAAAGAGATTATAGTCGGATCAAAAGAACATAGCAGGAAGTACAGTGGGTCACCCTGGGAAAAGATAACTGATGCACTATGATCTATCACACCAAGAGTCCACAACAGAAGCAAGGCCTGATCTGAGAGATACCTCCCACCCCATGTTAGAACCTCAAAGCCATTGCCTCTCTTTTTATTGAGGTACTTCCTTCTCCATAACTACTGTTATGTATCAACTGCGCTTGAAGTCCTGATGTCATCTCATCAGTAAGGGCTCTGCAGACCTGGCTGTTTCCAATGGAATGCAAAATACGTATATTTTTGCAAGAAATCACAAAATAAAAAAACTTCCCTATTGTTTATGGTGTTACTTTGCTGCTCATAACTCTTCTCAAGCTCCCCCCGGAGAAGGAGGGATAAGTTAAAAAAATGCTTTCCCTGTTCCTTGGGATAACTTCTGAGTAAAGGTGTGTATATCTGTAGACTGTTATGATCAGTTCCCTTTTTTTTTTTTTATGCATGGCTGTCTGGATACATGGCTCTAAGCAGTAGACTCAGCCCCTAGAGGCCCTGGACACATGAGCACAGTCCCTCTCTGTGTCTTAAGAAACTTGTCTCCTGTGCTAATGCCACACCATTAGGAGCAGCAATCTCATGAGATTCCAACTCCTCTGCAGCTGCTTCTGTGGACAGCCTCCTGGGTAAACTGGGACATTGCCAAGCAAGTGACAGCAATCCTTCACAAATTTTGCTGGTTTGGGATTAAGAGAAAGGGAAGTAAATGTAAAAAGTGATCTAATTTCCGTAATTATAGCAAACAGATGTGCATGTTTCAGCTGTGCATAACAGAGGATTCCCACAGTTGGTTTGCCCGAGTTCCACCACAGCAGTAGTGCAGCTTTCCAGGCCTTCCACATTTGCCACTTAGCTAATTGAATTAAAATCCTAAAGGACACCCCTCTGCCTTTCTGCTGTGCCACTCTAAATTTGAACCTTAGGTCTGCTTCTCCTGTTTTTATTAACCAGGATCTCAACTCCATGGTTCTGGTTGACCCACTCCCTCCTGCTGTGCATCCCCAGTGACTTCCCACTTCTGAAATGAGAGAGATTGGGAATATTTTCATGGGAACAGAGAGGGACGGGAATGGCCACTTGTTCTCTTTTGGTCTTTTTAAAACAAACAAAACTTCCCTGAAATGTTGTAACATTTCTTTGGGATTTCTCTCCCACCTGCTCCCCTCTGTTATTCTGACTACTTTCCTTCTTTGTCAACATTCCCAAGATGTGCAGAGCTGCATGATACTAATAATGCTCAAACCCATATAATTCTGAAATATTTTGTGGAAATAAGTTCTTCCATTAGGCACTTCACAGTGTGTAAGTGGACCAGTTCTGCAGTCCAGATTTTGTATTTTATTATTGATGTGAAATTGAGCTTATTTTGCCTTTTTAAAAAATAACAAAATGAGAACAACTTTCAATATCTAGGTTAGCATCTCTCTGCTAATTTGAAAACTCTGAATTTTAACAGGGATCAGAATATTAGGAAACCAATGTAATACAGTACCAGCTGTAATGAGGCAGCCCTTTTGGAAAGATTAATAGAGAAACTGTGTTGAATTATTTTTTTCATAGGTATTCAAAACAGTGCATGTTAGAAATTCCTTTATCTTTGGAGGGAAGCGTGATGCTGGTACATCCTGGAAAAAGCAATATGTTGGCTGTACTTCAAACAAAGTGACATCCTAGGAAAGAAAGAGCTATACTTCATTTTTTTTCTTTCAGGCATATGAGAAGTCTTGCTTCATAAGACTTAAAATTTTACTGACTGTTGAGCTACTTGTCTGTTCTATGCATTTTTTGGCCCTTTAAAGGCACAATGAGTCTGTGAAATACTTACTTCTTAGAAAGGTTTACCTTACCATTGGTTCAGTAGGCTAAAATCTAGAACAGCCTCAGTGTGATTACTTCCAAGTTTGTCAATTTAGAAATGTTGCCTTAACAGTGGTGATGCATAAAATAGCATCAGAGCTGCTGTCTTTGCCATAGAGAAGTTTGTTTTGCATTTTGATTTAAAGTAGCAGTTAATGGATTATCTTTATATGGTGTAGATATGGGTTGCGGGTGATTTACTTAAATATTGTGGTCTACCTAAATATTTATCTCAAGAACTTCCTCAGAGAAAACAAAAAGGCAGGATACACAGTATCAAATTCGATTTTAACAGCTGTCTTTTCCATATAGCCTTAATTTGCTTACTTTCAAGTTTTAACCTGTTAGATTCAGTAATGCCCTATTGGATGTCATGCTACTTGCATTTTGGTGTTATCTGCTTTTCTTTATGATATCTATACACAACATTTTAAATAATTTCTGTCTTCCCATAGAACCATTTATTGTTATATGGGCTGGGGAAACCAAGAGTGAATCGGATAGGTTTCAGTCCAAAACTCTGTTTCAGTGACTGATCGTAGGTATGTCACCCTCATACAGGTGAAATCCAAACCTGTAAGCCTAGGTTTCCAGTGCAATTTAGGTTCCTGGGGTATTTTACCCCATCTATTTTGCCAGAAAGCACCTCAGGTCCTGTGTCATACTTGCCAGCCACATGTAGGTGTTTCAGATAACAGCATTCTCCTCATTTGGCTGCATGGGCTTACCCTCAGGCAGTCGAATGCCATCCAGAGAGTCTTCTACAGGACTATTTCTGTCCTGAAGAGTGAGTGAATGTGTGTATATATGCAAATATATGAACGTAAAATGTATGTAAAAATGTTTTTTGAATGTGATTATAAGGCTTAGACCAATCCTGGAGTATCCAGTGTACAGGGAATAGATTGTAACAAGTGAATGCATGCAGTGTGCATGCAGAACTAACTGTACTGACACACCAGTGCATGAGGCAAATGAACTTCTGATGCACAGCATTTTTGAGACCCAAGCCTAAAATGTAAACTGAGTAATAGATAAATGACTCTGAATGTGTTGGCCACTGGAGGTAGGGTTGCTTTCCTCTCCATACCTCTCTCCTGTTTGGGATGCCGCTGTTCCGTGTTCTCCTGTGCTGCACCAGCTTGTCATGTGACAGCCTCCCTACATCTGTTTCCAGTGGGTCACTGTACTTGCTCACCAGCGTGTGCACTTTTGCTTCCACTTCAGTGCACTGCATTAACTTACATTGGAAGACCAGTTTGAGTTTTGAAGCTTTGCAAGCCAGTGCCTGTTTAACTTTGTATGCTTCCAAAGAGCCTGTAAATCTTTGTATTGCTGATAATTTAAGAAAGACTCCAGTGTTTCACAGTGCCTAGGACATGGCTCTGCAGTTCTGTGCACTCTCCCTTCTTTGCCTTATTTAAAGCTTCCATTTGGTTTGCTGGTACTCACTTGCAAAATGAGAACAATGAGTTGAGTTTCCCTGAGAAACTAAACCCCGGGCCAGTTCTGGAAAAGAATGTTGTAAGAGAGAGGATTGCTGCCACCTCAGGTCCCCTCTTTCAAGTGCCACCTGCTATCAGGACCTGGACCACCTGAACTTCACCTTGAGCTTCACCTTGCTTTGTTACTGAATCTGCCTGACTTTGGGAGACACCAGCTGAAGCTTGAGTCTACGTGGCAGTGAAACCAGGCAGTCTCAGTTGGGTTTTGTTGTAAAGAAGTGCCCCTTTTTGTGGGTCACTGTGTAAGTCTGCATAAACAAAAATATTTGTATTTCTTTGTAAATATGGGCTTTACAGACTTAGTAGTGGTAGCATATGTGTTCACTTTGGGGATGGGTGACAAGTGAGGGACATAAAGTACTTGGTGTTTTCTACAGACAGCTATGGTCTAAATCACTCGCTGTTTGACCTCTGAGTAAAAAACCCAGATGATAGATGTCCTTTGAGTGTGGAGAAGTAACAAAGACTTCTGCTTTGAATTGCCCACAAGATATGATTTTTTCAAACATTGACCATAATAGACATTACAGATCACACAAACAAGTGGAGTTTATTCTTTCCTTGCTGGAATAATCTGCCTCATTCTTTATTCAAATATTTGCTCTGTTTAGTCTGAAGTCTTAATAGTTTATAGCTTAAACCAAGAAAAAATCTAGTAGTAAGTGTGAAATCATGCCTTTTGTCAAGGTCATTTTCCATCTCCTTTATTTCAGAGAGAAAAGTTTCACTCCTTTCCCCCCTCTTTTCCTGCCAGTGATTCACTCTTGGAATTGAAAACCAGTGAAATCCAGTATAAAGGAGTAAAGTACTGTGAGGGATACGGTAATGCTCAGTGTACAAACAGCAAACTCACAAGCTGATTACTCACAACTGCCTTAAGCTGGTGGAGCATTTTGCAATTTCATTTGCAATCTCCTTATAAAGAAGGGATTCCAGGTCCCCTCCATCATCACAGCAATTGTTCCTGTAAACCTTTCATGATGCCAGTATATGGATGGCTCAGCACATGTTGCTTTGCTTCTATAAAAGCAGAAAGAGCAAAGATCTATCCCACTACAGCTGACTTTATAAAACCATTGTAGTCTTTTCATCTGCTACAGGTTTTACATGAGCATAGTCTTCAACTGAATGCATTAGAAAAATTCTTCCTGCCTTGGGTTTGCCTGCTAAGTTGAACAGTATTTATTGTCCAGTGCTTACCAGCATCTTCAGATAGAGCTGACAGACAACAAGGCACGAAGTTGCTTTGTTTAGAATTGCTTTTGTGTCTTTTGTACTTCATGCATGTATAAGTATGAAGTATATGGCAGACCCTTAATGTGTTGCTTGGTTACTGATGTATTAATCCTAGTAACTTGATCTACTGACAGCAAGATGTGATATCCCAACATTTCCTGCTTCCTTGATTCTGGATTCCTGCTTCATCCCCCAGTTTGCACCTTATTTCTTCTTTGAATTTATCTTGCTCCTGCTTTTGGCTCTTGCTATGTCTTGCCAATCGATCAGAAAGTTCTCCTAGTGCCTGTTACCTATGGTGAGCTTTCTGCTCATTTTTATCTTGGTGGGTGGAGCAAATTATTCTCTTTGAGCCTTTGTTTCTTCCATCTGAAAATCCTTTTTGTGACACTTTTCTTCAGCATTTTCAGCATCCATCTTTATATTTGCCCTCCTACTTTGCTGCTCTTTCACCCCCAGCCTGAATTACATGCAGTGCTTCGGTGTCAGTCTCATGAGTGTCACCTACACAGGTAAAATCACTTCCTGGCTGCTGATTATCACCTTAGCCAATTGTATATAATGCAGTCATGTCATCTTCTTTTTCCAAGAATCCTGGTGAAACTCCCTTCAATTTGCGTGTTGTTTTTGAGCCCTAGATCTGCTGAAGCTCTTCCAGTGCAGTCCTCATTATGCAGACATGGTCACCATTTCTTTCACTTAGACATCTGTTCAGCGTCAGTCAGTATGATAAAATAACATTATTTCAACAAATCCAGTTCAGTAGGTGACTTAGATTATTTGATGTCGTGGGTGTAGATTTGATTTAATGTCCTTCACCATCAGTGTAAACAGTCTATTGAGTTCTATTTTGTGTCAGACAGATACAAAGAGTAACTCTGCTCAATCAGTAGAGCTACATAGCATAAAAGAGGAAAATCAGGGCCCTCTGTATATAGGCTTTCTTTTTTTATTTTAATAATATCAGAGTATGAGATGTCATGGTTGTCTAAATATTAGGAATGGGAACTTAAAGGCCTCTTTAATATTTTAATTATGGGCTTTTCCTTTTTTGCTTGAGTGTGTACAAATCTGAATGATACTGAGCATAATGCAATACATTACTAGATGTGCTGTTATAAGTATGTAGACTTTATGCAAAACTGGAATGGAACTGAACAGCAAAGTGCGAGAAGACCTGTGTAAATCTGAACTCCAGCATTCTAAGTGTGACATGGTGGAATAGTTAATTGTTTCTCTAAGTTCCTTCTCTTTGATGAGCAGAATTGCTAAATTTATTTTTGAGTAAGACTAATGGCATTTTGAGTCTTATGATATTGGCACTAGATTAAAAATGTTATAAACTATTATTATTGCTAATACTTTATTCTTGTTTTGTAACTATTGTTAATGAAGCAGGAGCTGAGAGCGGTAAGATTTTAAAAGGTTACTCTACATGTTTGGGTGGCATTTGCAGCGCCAGCACCCTTCTCTATTGTTTGGTGCTTTTTTCCACTGGAGTTACTAAAAGTGCACCTTCTTTTTTTTGTCTTTGAAACGCTACAGCTGAAGGGAGGCCATAATTACCATAAGTGACGCAGCGAGGTTCCCACCGTATGCGGTGTTGCCGATTCGGCTGTGCATGACTCACTGACTGTCATTCCAGACTCCCCAGTAAATCTGCTTGGCCAGGGGAAGAAAAATACCCTACTCATAAGCTTTGAGTACTTGCAATGTGCCAACAGGCTGTTTTGTGAGGGCTGCTGGTTTTGCAATGAACCCGCCTCTGCTTTGGAGTCATGGTCTCAAAATAATCCTGTTCAGGCAGTGAATTTAAGTACTTACAGCCAAATAAATAGGAAAAAAAAGGGGGGGGGGTAGTGTCGTGTCTTAGTATGTCGATGTGTAAAAAATAGACTTGATTAATTCCTTAAGTACAATTTTAGCCAACATTTTCTGAGGTATATTTTTGATGATATCCTTAGCAGCCTATGGGATGAGCAACTCTTCACTCTCCAAAAAGTTAAACTTATGAACTTTCTCTTTGGTTACGGTTTTAGGCTAACTCTCTTGTACAGCAGAATAAAAGCATGCACAGGAATAGTTATGTACCTGGTCATATTTTCATGTGAGGGTAAGCATGCTCTTGTTCTGTGGCTGTTCCCTGTCCTTTTTGATACAGCATCCCAATACTGTTAGACTAGAAATGATTTCTTGATAATTACTGATGTTTTATCTGTCATCTTTCTACAACAGCCTTCTTTCCTAGGGTGGTTTCTTAGGCCAAAAGGTGACAATAAAAACGTGTTAAAATGTTTCCTCCACAGGGTCCCCAGTATGCTTGGGGAACTCAAAACAACTTGGGGTGAAGTATTTGAGGTGAAGCATTTGAGGCGAAGCAAGTCTGAATGTTTTTAGGATACTTAGAATAATGGTTGAAGGTACACCGCACATGAGAAAGCAACAAAATAAGAAGAGTGTTGTCTTCAGCAAATAAATAAATACTTTATCATGCATACTCAGTGCCAAACTGCAGCAGAACAGATTGCACATTTTGCTTGATTTAGCATCAGTACATCTTTAATTTACCACTCCTCCAACTCCTTCTTCCAGTCCAGCAGTCCCTAAACACCCAGACAGCATTTCCTCTGGCTTTGAGAAGTCAGATATTTTTAATTCATGTCCTTATTTGAAAAACAGGACAATAATTAGGATGATGTGTGAGAATTGTTTGGTCAATGTATAGCAAGTATGTGCTTAGTAAAGTACATTGCTCAAATTTTAGTGTTTTAAATCAGTTGATGGTTTTTAGCAGATTTGTATGTAATTGTCAGAACAATGGCGGGACTCAAGGGCTCTGATGAAATATCATCTCTCTCAGAAATTCTCTGCCTTTAATAAAGTACAGCAGCAAGGTCCAGGAGTATACTGTATCCAGAGGTAACAGGGAGCTTTGCCCCTGGATTAAGAAAGTGCAAGGTTAGATTTTAGCTCCAGAAATAAAGCAGAAGGTTCTTGTAGGCTTGTAGTAGCCCAAGAATTCATGTAATAATTGTGGTTATAGCTGTAGTTACGAGTCTGTGGTTCCAAGGTACAAAACAAGAGGCTTGGAACAATAACCAGGAGCTTTGGCTACTGAACAGAGAGGAAGCCCTATCAGTGCTGTCACACACATGCAGCTGTGGCTCCGTGGCCAGTCACAGCAGGACACCAGCACTATGGTTACCACAGGCCAGTAGAAGATGCTTTCTTTCTTAGCAGTTTTAAGAAGGTGAGAGATCTAACAGATCTGTAGCTTCTGGAGCCTCACAGCCTGCTTGCCTTTGCCACAGCTGGATAAGGGAACACTGATAATGTTGTTATCATTGCAGGGGTGGTCATCGCCATCATTATAACTCCGTCCAGAGGGTGAGCTTTAATGTCCTGTTAAACTCATTTGGGTGGCTTGGCTGTGTTATTTTCTCCTGAGAAGCCTGTCTTTCAGGTAGACTTGAGGAATATCTTCATTTTCTGTTAAAAAGAGACAATATTTGGTGAAACTTTTTCTTTCCTCTCAGAGTACCTCCTAAGGCTTGTTCTGAATGAGCAGAAGTTTTGATGTGCAGTGATGGTGGGTGCAGGTCATGATCAGTGTAGGCTGACATAAATGGGGGCTGAAAAGAGTGGGGAACACCACTGCAAGTAGAGTTTCTTTCCATCTCTCACTTACACTTTCCTGATATTTTTATTACCCTGACAATAGCATTTCTGAGTTGACTGAAGCAGGTTGAGCTGGATTAACAAATAATCCGACTGAAAGCAATGTTTTTTGCAAGTGTTGTCTTTGGGATGATTAGTTCCTTAACCTAACTCAGCACATTACTGCATCAGTGATGGTGTTGGCACAAGGGGAGTGAAGGAAACTCAGAGGAAAGAGGGGTTTGACAGAATCCTCTGGCAGCAGCCTACATCTGTGCCAGCTTAATGTGATCACTGTGGGGCTGTGATTTGATAAGTTAACTCATTTTTGAGTCCTAGTAGTGGCTATGGCCGCATCTTGTGAGAGGCTCATCTGATACCTTTTAGCTCTATTGGTTCAGTTTTGTTGAAAAGATATTTGATGGCTTAACTTTGTGCTGACAGGTTTTTAGTCAGTTCAGGTACAGCTTGTTCTTTAACAACCACTCTAAAGCTGGTGCAAGCTTCATCTCCAACTCATGTGGTCCTGACTCATGCTGTTCAGTGATTCAGTCATGTGCGCAGCCTCTACCTGCAAAAGGCAGGCTGTGATGTGAGAACAGACCCTTGGAATCCAGGTGCATTGCACTGCAGGGAACACCTGCACTCCTCGCACAGAGCTGCTGATAACCTGCCTTCCCCTCATTGTCTGCACGTGTCACTGTGCAGCCTGCCTTACCAAAAGAAACAAAAGCCCAGCTTGGATTCCCACAGACTTTAATGAGGTAAATGAAAGTGCAGCTTCTAAATTATAGTTGGTCATCCACTGATAAGCTTTTAAAAGCTTGCGGATCTGTGCCTTGTTTAAACACACCTTTCTTTGCTCTGAACTTTGCACTGGAGAGATTGCTTTGGTTTCTTAGTGTGTAGTGCATGAAAACTGTACTGGGAATGAGAAGTATAATCAGAATACCTCATATGATTTCTTATAGCAAACACAACCTAACTTTTAATTTCAGTAATATTTTCTGCTTTAAGAGTAAAAAAAGACTAAGATATTAAATATCTAGGACATTTTACAAATATAAGTAATTGATAATATTATATAATAATGAAAATGTCCAACTATCTGTCCAGTGCCTGTATTCCCCTTTCTGAAAAGGGTATTTACACTGTGATGTGTAGCACTGGGTCAGGCCAGCTAGGCCGAGGAGTTCAAAGGAGAGCTAAATAAAGGACTACACTGAAACAGTAGACGGAGAGGGCAGAAAGAGAGAGAGGGCAGAACCCTCTGCCTTTATTTATATGTTTTTACAAATCACCGTGGATTGGAGGTAGAAATCACTACCTCTTAATTCCACTGGTCAAAGCATCAATCTATCATATTTCTCTACTTAGTATACTGGAATTATAAACACACATACAGTTAGGAAAACATAGATAGTTGTTAGGAAACCATGGCCATGTTTACAGAAGAAGTGTGAGAAAGTATTACAGAAAGAAAAAACACTGAGAAACTGCAAAACTCAGGGCAACATCTCACCCTTTTACCATTAAAAAGAAAAAAAAAGAAAAAAAGAAAATGAACATTGTTCAAGACAACAGTGATGGATACTTGTTCTCCTTGGAGGTGAAAGCTAAGAAAGGGACTGTGTTTGTTTGAACTTCTTATGTGGATGGTACATACAAGAACAAACTAACACAGAATCTTTTTTTCTTCTAGTGAGTAGGAGCTACTTATGAAAGTTTATTGGAAATGATGAGCTTCATGCTGTAAAAGCTGGTATTTGGCACCTGGGACTTGAAATTAGAAAACAGCTTATGAAGATGAATGGTATTAAAATTCGTGTGATTTGTCACAGTGTTTTGGGGTTTGGGTCTTGCTTGAGTTTTTGAAGAGATTGTTTCAGAAAGCTTTGTCATCCTGTATTAGGGAGTATAAGGAAAACATTAACTTACGTATTTTTGCTCATTGTCTGTTTGCAGAACCATTTGATATAGATCTCAGTAAACATATACCTCAGTATAGCTTGTTAAAATTTCTTTTAATTTAAAATATATCTGTATACTTAATCTCTGGCTTTCAGAAGAGGCATAAATTCAGTTTTGGTTGTATGATTTTGCAGAAGTTGCTAAGTGATGCCTGGTTAGTTGGCAGGTGAGAGTTAGGTAGGGTAAAAAAATGCATATGGAGCCAGACTGTTGGTCAGCACAGGACTGTGCCAGCGAGAAGTGGGGCATGGGATAGGATAGAACAGGATGAAACGGGGTGACAAAGCACCCAACATAAGTGACCTTAAGTAACAGTTTTTTCAAACCTTTCAAATTGTGTACTATATTCTCAGCTTGTGTGTAAAAGTTTGTAGGAGCCTGGAGCCAGGTTCTTGGCTATCATTTAGCAACGGGAGTGTTCCTTCCTGTATGAATGCTGGGTTTCCTCCTGGAAAACAGATTACTGGGCTGTGCTGAATGGTGAAACATCTCCACTGCAGTGTGCTCAGCCTGTAGTCCAGCACCAGCATCACCCCATTAGACAGCTGTGTAGCTGTATTCATGTGAGTTTGAGCCTAGGCTGAAAAATCTTCCCTTCACCCTACCTTGGTCTTTAGCTTTCTGATTTAGTTTTTCCCCCTTGTGTGTGGCAGGGTGTGGACACAGGTGCACAACCTCTGATTCTGGACAAGGTTGTACCATGCTCTGTTATGTTAGTCTCCTGAGGTTTTTTGAGCCCCTATTTTTTTCTCACCCTCCAAGTTTTGTCACGTAAATATAAAAATGTATAAAGTATAAAAAAATACAGAAAGCATAAAAATGTCTTTCAATTTTGTTCCAAAGGAGCTTCAATAGTTAAGAAATATTTCTCCAGGTAGATTATCTTGCACAAATCACTAGGAAGAGATACTGTTCTTATTAAATAGAAGAATCAAGGTCACATCTGCTCTCATGGTTTCAGCTGGGAGAGAGTTAATTCTCCTCTTAGTGGCTGGCACAGTGCTGTGTTTTAGATTCAGTACAAGAATAATGTCAATAACACACTGATGTTTTAGTTGTTGCTCAGTAGTGCTTACTGTAAGTCAAGGACTTTTCAGTTTCCTGTGCTCTGCCAGTGAGCAGGTGCACAAGAAGCCAGGAGGGAGCAAAGCCAGGACAACTGACCTGAACTGGATAAAGGAATATTCCATACCAGAGAGCGTCATGTTCAATATAGAAACTGCAGGGACTTGGCCAGGAGGGGCTAATCACTGCTCAGGCATGGGCTGGGCATTGGTCAGTGGGTGGTGATCAACTGTATTGTGCATCACTTGTGTTTCCCACAAAATTATGTGATTTTTGAAAAAAAACCCCCCAAATTAATAAAAACCTTGTTCTTAAGAATATTTGGGAAGTTGAAAGTTTAGAAATGAAAAATAATCGCACAATTACTCATTTTACACACCATTGTTCCTATAGTTATACAAGCTGTTCACCTGTCACTTTCATGCAAAACTTTGAAGGTCACTTGTTCAAGTAAGTTACTCCATTATACCACCACACTGTTGACATGACAATGTATTCTTTTTTTCTGTTTCAGTAGACATTACCTTACTTCTGAAGGACTGTGGAATTTCTAAACATGTTTTGTACTTATCTTTCTTATTTTGGTTTTTTTTAATGAATTACTGATTTTTTAAATTGAAAGATACATTTATGCCAGTACAGTCTTGCAGACAGAATGATTTTCTGTGTGGTGTTAAGAACTTTTAGTCACTTACCTGTAGTTTCAGTTATAGCAAAATTCTTCTGAAGACTGATGAAATTGTTTTGAGTCGAAATAGTAGTATGAAGTTAGATTTTTTTACTTAAGGCTGAAAATTAAAACTCTCGAGGTAAACATACCCTAAAAGCATAAGATACTTTTTCAAGTAGAATGAATACTTTGCACAGTAACCATGAAGGAATTGTAGTATTTTAAAGCTTTAATTTTTATTGTTAACTATTACTTTGGTTGTGTGCCTGGTTGTTAGCTAGCCAGAGATGCTTCTTTGTCCTATTTCAAGCTGCTGCTCTCACAAGAAACCATTGCTAGTACTTTAAACAAGGAAATGACTTAAAATAATTCCCAATGTGCCTTGTCATCTTCAAGAAAAAGACATTAATTTATTGATATGTAATCTGCCCTGTAGCTGACCTCACTGTCTCTGGAGGTGCAGAGCATGAGTTTCCCAGGTCATCTTCCTGATCCCTTAGTGCAATGTATCCATCACTGATAGCAGTCCTCTGGGATTAAACAATAGCTTGGAAATTTTACCTCAGGAAGTCCATCACCAGAAGCTTTTCAAGCTTTGTGAGTCCGTGTGTCATCCAGTTTGCTTCCAGGTGGTTACCATCAGAGAAGAATGTGAGAGTGGTACTACAGTGAGTTGTCATGGGACATTCAGCTGTGCCAGGCTGCTAAAAGGAGATTCATGTCCATTTAGTTTCTTAAGGAGGAAGCTTGTGACCCTAAGAGCAGAAGAGGATATTGCTTTGTCTTTTTTCCATTATGGAGGATCCCTCATGACGCAGGTTTTGCTTTCTCGGATCATCTGCTTTGCGTGTTTGTCACCAGCTTGCTGCTGCTAGGCAGGTGGGAGTTTGCCTGCTTGTTATCTGCCTGAGTGAGCTCTTCAAAGGAGGAAATTGTTAAGGAGATATGAGGAACACATCTTGCATGTTCCTTCAGACAGGTACACCAGGGTCTGCTGGCCTCTGTTTCTCTGGGTTGATAGTCTGGAAGAAGGGCAAGGTGTCTGGCATATCCAGTTACGGCAGGCTAGTGGACTGATGTGACCCTGTATTCTCTGGTTCCCTTAACGGATGTCTTGCAACAGGATGCCTTAGGATACCTCATTACCTCTGGGATTAAATGGGATTAAGGAAAAGCTAATGACAATGTCCATCCCAAATCCTTTGTACAGTTCTGGGAATTCAGATTTCCTGTGTCAAGATTAATGAGCAATATTTTTTGGGAAGTGGCTTAACTACTCAAAAGGTGACTGTGTTACTTTGGATGTCTGCTGGTGGAAGAAAGCCTAGCTGTTGGCTAGAGGTGCAGTGCTGATGCTGTGTTCATGGATGTAGACTCATCATTATTTCTGAATAAAGAATTACTCTCTGCTGTGGCCTCAGAGAGTTAACTTTTGCAATGGGCTGGTGTCATAGTTGTATGTTTAGTTGGCTCTGCCCACGTGATCTCTGAGAGTCCTGGTAGCAATTTCCCATTTAATCTCTCCTAGTAAAGAGACACCTTTGCCCTTCCCCTGAATTGGACTGAATGTACAGCAGGCTGGCTGCCTTACTGCTTGTGCTGTGTTGGTGGAGTCTGCAGGTAAGGACGGGGAGATCCCGGGGCCTGGCACATGAGTGTTTTGGGGTGTGGATTTAGGCTGCTCTGAGAAGTGTTGGCCTCATGTGGGGTGAGGTTGCCTGGGGGTGTCATGCTTAGGGGCACCCCCTGGGGTGCTCTGAGGTTGCACAGGTGTGAAGCTTGTGTGAGCAAAGAAAGAACTGGAGCCAAAGCACTCCTTTCCACTCTTGGGGAAGAGGCAGCTTCAGCGTATTACCTCATTGTGTAAAACAATAGTGTATATACTTGGTAGTAAAGGTCATATCTATTCTGAGAGGGCACTGTACAAATAATTCTAACTGATTTATTTCCAAGTGAGGTGTCATGAGACAACGAAAAAGGGAGAATTAAGTCAGTTGCCTAGAGGGCACCGTCAATGAAAATATCCCTGAATTCTTCACTGGACCTTCCTGACTTTCAAAGATGAAGGAGTTCTGAGCACCTCTGGTGAAAACACTCAACAGGGATGGCAGAAGCTGTAAAGTACACACATCAGTTTTGCATTTAGAGAACTGAGAAATAGTGTAATTTAGGTATACAGGCATTTGTCCTTCTTTGAAAGTCTCCTTTTCATCTTTATGTTAAAATGTGTTGTAAATTTCCTGTTACAGAGTTTCTACATCAATTGCTATTGCTCTGTTGACTTTCATTGTAGGTTTTAAACCCTTCTAGTGCTGACAAGTGTGTGATTTCATTTCTGTGTCAGTCTGTCAGCACTTCTATAGTTCTTTACAAATTACTTTGTCCAGGTGCCTTATTTTGGCAAAGGAATTGTTCTTTATCCTCTGAGACAGAATTGGCTACTTATATGATCAAATATTTCTTAGATCCACATAAAAGATTGCAAGTGTGCATTTTCAGTGAAGACAGTATTAAAAAGCAGTTTAATACGTCAGGTAGGAAGGGACTTAACTATGTCACCCTGCCTGAGATCAGAGGATGTGTTTGTCACTCAGCTCTGGCTCAGAGATGTTCAGTCCCCCCATCACCTCCCCTGCACTGTTGCTTTGTACTGGTTCCCTAATTTTTAGGGTGTATTGGTGAGCACTTCAGTGCTGGAAAGCCAGTAGGATCCTACCCAGTGTGAGGTGTCCTGTGGGCTGAGGACAGGACAGAGTGGTCAGGTAGTGCAGCTGGGAAGCTGGGAGTGAAGGACTCCTGGGGCACCCTGCAGCTTCTGCTCTGGTTTGCCTCATACCTGGTTCCCTTTGTTGCCTGGAAATGTCTCTGCTCAGTGCACCAGGGTCAGGCCCATTCAGGGTGCCTTCCCTTCCTCCACCCACCCACTCCCTGCCCTTTCCCCCCAGATTGCAGGCCTAGGTCACTGTCATAACATGATGCTTTTAATTTAATTGAAATGACGTTTTCATATATGACTTAATATTGCATGCAGCAAATGTTTTTTATTTTCCTGTGTACATATTATATCGTATAAAAACATATGGTATTCATTTATAGATGTTTCATAATGGCAAGTACAGGTGTCTAGCATGAGGAGCCTTGTCCTGTAACTAAAAATCATGGATAGCAATACTCAAGACTGCTTTAACATTGCCCTTGTTCTTCTGTACACAGTGTGTGTACACATGGCAAAAGAAAATGCGAATTTGTATTTCTAGAAGCATCTGCGTATGGATTGTATCTTACTTCAGGTTTAATGTGTTACATGTGAAGCATTGTATTTCATTTTCCTTGACTATTACTGGGATCTGTATTTGTAGCTACTTCGTATTACAAGTACGTGCTATTTTTGCCCTGTTTATGGAAAGGAATATGTCTGAGGGTGAAGGTGGGGATAGAACCTCTAGATTCTGGGGAAAGTTAAGAGTACAAGCCATTTTTACTTGCATTTTTTGCTGACAGCTCTCCACTGAAGTGTTTTGTTTGGGAATGCAGAGTAAGAGTTATGGCTAATATGAGTGATGCAGTGATGTTGAAAAGTCAAATTAATGTTGTTTCATATAACTGACTGATATCTTCCAAAACAGACTGATCTGTTTTTAGAACAATAATCATGGAGAATGTTATCAGCTGCAAAACCACGCAGGGCACCTGTATGTTGACTTAGAAACCAGTATCTTTCATGTTTGTAAGGTGTTGGTAATGTTGGTTAGGGAGGAAAACAAAGGATTTTCCTAAATAATTTGTATTAAGAGCTATCATCTAGATAATTTGTAAATCTAAAAATGAACCTTCTTTTTTTAAACTTACTACCTCTATTTACTATAGACATACCAGAATTTTTGCAGTCCCCGTCTGCATCCTCTTTGATGAGTGTAATTTAAACTAAAGTTGGTAAGAGCTCTTTTGGTTTTCTCTTCCTTTTTTTCTCATTTTACTAGTAGCACTTTTTCTTTTCAGCTGCAGAGCAAATAGTGACCAGACTTGTACAATCCTTCTTGCTTCTTAAAATATGACTGCAGTCTCTCCTGACCATGTTAAGTTTTCATGAAGTTCCTGCCTAGGTACCCACATAGAAGGGAGACTGCTTACACCAAAAAGAATCATATTTAAGACTAAAGAAGAAAAAAATGGAATGCTGTTAGTGGAAATGAGAAACAAGGACTATTTGTGTGAAATCGTGATCAACTAATGATAAAATACATACGAGATGGGTTTTTTAGGGGTTGTTTTTCATTTTGAATAGTTGTTTCTGTTAAATGATCGATATTTAATTTCCATGTTTTGTTTATTTTTTTCTTAATTTCCAGTGTTTGTTTCATGTCTGTTTTCTCTCTGTTGTTTGGTTTGTATGATGTTCTCTTTTTTCCCCCCTTCTCCTGGAACAAAACAAAAGCTCTTTCAAACCCTTTCCATTAAAGTTTCGGTTTTGTATTCAAGCCCTGGTGCTCAGAGCTTGTGGACAGGTGGCACAGTAGTGAGCCCTGTGGTAGGCTACTTTCCAAACTTGCACACGAACACATCTGTATGTTCAGACTGGTGGCTCTACATCTGTTGTTGATGTAGTTGAAGGGACATACCTATGCAAACAAGTACCAGTAAAGCTTTGCAGGGGCCTTGGTTGAAAAAAATCGTTTTTATATCTTTTCTGGTGATGTTCAGAAAACAGAGGTAGTAACAAAGGCTGAGAGGGAAGAAGAGAATCTGTGGTCCATCCTGAGCTGCTTCCTGTTGCTTCGTTGCCTACTGACATTTAAGAAATACCCAAAAAAATGAGGAGGGAAGGAATATATTAATGTAATCTTGTTTTGTGTCTTGAGTTCCTTGCTTAGTCATAGGACACTAAGCCTTTGGAAGTGCTTGTTAGCATAGGTAACAGAGCACAGGTTAGCATAGGTCTGCAGTACTCTTACTGCAGACAATTCAGCTGCTCCATTCCAGGAACAGGTATTTCCCAGGAATATTTACTTAGGAAAAGGAATTTGATAGGGAAGGAGACATTGCAAAGACTCACAGCTTTAGCAGTTGCCCTGAAATATAAAAAGTAAGGATTGTGACCGGGTGTCCTTTTCAGTCTTTTCTTTTGCTGATGTGTCAGTGGACTTCTCCACTGCCCTCTTCATGTGGTGGGTCTGTGGGGAGGGGTTGTGAAGAAAACAGCTGGATCAGGGCACATCCGCATTGCTCTTTGCTCCTGCTGTGTCACACCCTGCCTGGCTCCTGCTAGAGGAATTTCTCAGAGCAGGTTTGCCTCGTGTGCAGAGGCGTGTGCAGAATTGTGTGTTAGCTCCTCTGGCAGTAGGTGAAATTCCAGCCACAGCTTTTGAAGCTATTTGCAAACACAACTTTCCTTATGCTGAGCCTGAACTCAACCCAGATGGCCCATTCCTTGCAGCGTCCTTGAGGCCTCTCTCTCTCCTACTACCTTGCCTTTAAGCATCTCTCTGATGTTTTGCTCCTGAACAGACCTGTATCCCTCAGAATCATTGAGTGCTGGCCCACCTTACACATGCTGCTCTCCTCAGCCCTTCCTGCTTCCTCCTCTCCCTCTCTTGTCCAGCTTCTCTGAGAGCACATTTATCTGCTTTGTCTTACTGGGTCTTTGTTGGTGGTTTGTTTGGACAATGAAAATGGTTTCCTTACAAAATGTCCTTAGATTCCTGCATGAGTTTCCTTGTTTGGGAATGCTCATAAAAATTCATTTGCAATTTATTCCGAATGTAAGGATTATATTGTAATAAATTGACTGTGAATGCGTGCCAATTTCCTTCAAGCATAAAAAAAATTACTGAATTGTGTTGTAGGCCTTATATTTGCAAGTAACAGGGTTATAGGCCTAAGTAAGAGGTCCTTTAAAATGGTAAGAGCTAATGATTTTAGAGAACTAATTGCTTTTAAAGGCACAAAAGTAACTCCAGTATCGTTTCATGGCTGTAACTGTACTTTACTAAATGGTCTTGGTATTTGCCAGGATATCTTAAGTCGGGCTTTGTTGCCATGCTTATTTTTTTCCAGTGTGAAAAGAAAAATAAATTATTTAAATCTTTCCTCTCTGCCTTTCAATAATGGAATTACAAATACTGTATCTGTTTCACTTCCTGGTTTATTCTCTTTGGTATTTGTGGAGCCTGAAGTGATCTCACACAGGCTTTATTCTCTTCTTTGGGATAAGATTAGTTCCAGTGGTTCTCTTAGAAGATTACAGAAAAAAGTGTACTTTTAAAATGTCTACTATGTGCTTGAGTATTTTGCCAATAAACAGCATGAGGGTGGTTACAGGGAACATATTTTGCATACATTTTTGTCACTGATATGAATTATAGAGAATGAAAAGAATCAAAATTGAAAAGGAAAACATCTGTGCCCATATGAAGCCAGGTGATACAGAAGGCATTTGGAAGGAATGAGAAAGGTAGGTCAGTTGACCGTGGGACAGAGCCAAAAATGTGACAAAGGCGATTCAAGTGAGGCCCTGCCTTTCCTTATTTTCCTAGCTGTAGGCAATTTTTTTTTAACTATAGCTTTAAACACAATTAGGGTTGAATATAAGAGAAATATACTGCGTGTTTGTTGAGTTTGGAAACTGACTTCTGTTTTCATTCAGTGGGACTTGGGATTGTGTGAGCTTTTCCAGCTCTTCCAAAGGTGTGCATGACTTGCAAATTGGCTCTTAATGTGGTGCCACTTTTGTGATTTTACCTGTACAGGCGACCCACATTCCATTGTCCCCTTGTTTTCCCTACTGGTGGATTTTACTCTCCCAGAAAGAGCTATTTTGCTTTCTGAAGTGTATGATTTTGAAAAGAAATTGATAGGTGTGTGTAAAAATAGGAATGTGAATCCTAAGCCTCTGGGAGTCTTCATTCAAATGAGAATTAAGAGGGTCAGAATGTCAGGACCTGAGATAATGTGGTCTACTTCATTTTGTCTGTACAGAATAAAACCAAAACTGGTTTCTTCTGGTACTTCTCAGTTTACTAGATTGTGATAATTCTATTGCAAGTCTGATAATACGTTATGTTGTGATGTTTTTGAGTTTTAAATAATCTCCAGATTTGAGTCCTTGAGAGTCACCTTTTTCTAAAAGAAATAAGCAGGCTTTTGCATTTCGTGGTTGGAGAATAAAGGAGAAGTATGCATTGAGTTGAACAGCTTGGATGCTGGAATGCAGCAATCCCCCCCCCCAAAAAAAAGGGAACATGGTGCAATCATTTTGTGGGGAGAGGCTTTATGGCTGTACTTGTCAATCTTGAATTCTTTCTCACTTTGTGTGGAGTGGAACAAGGTCATGTTTTTCCTGAAACAACCTGAGATGGCATAGCAAATAACCCTTTTGGCAACTGTTTGAAAGTGTGTATGTTACAGTTCTAGCACCTCTTCTGTTAATAAATCATTTCACATCATACATGGGGTGCCAATGATCTGTATCAGAAGCACAGAATCACAGGATATGCTGATTTGGAAGGGTCCCACAAGGATCATTGAGTCCAGCTCTTGGCCCTGCACAGGGCTTCCCAAGAGTCACACCAAGTGCCTGAGAGTTTTGTCCAAACACTTCTTGAACTCGATGAGGCTTGGTGCTGTCACCACTTCCCTGAGATGCCTGTTCCAGTGCCCAACCACCCTCTGAGTGAAGAACCTTTTTCTAATATCCAACCTAAATCTCACCTCAAGCCATTCCCTTGGGTCCTGTCAATGGGCATCTGAGTGAAGAATCAGTGCTTGCTCCTCTTCTTCCCCTCCAGAGGAAGTTGTAACTGCAATGAGGTCTCTACTCAGTCTCCTCTTCTCCAGACTCAACAGACCAAGTGACCTTGCTGCTCCTCATACGGCTTCCCCTCAAGGCCCTTCATCATCTTTGTTACCCTTCTCTGGATGCTAATAGTTTAATATCATTTTTATATTGCTGTGACCAAAACTGCACACAATATTCAAGGTGAGTTTATTATTCATTTTAGACACAGTAGGTATATGTATCAGCTTACCATAATTATAATTTATGTCATTGGAAGTGGAAAACAGAGTCCAAATGGCTGTGTAGGAAAATGAGGTCCTGTCAAAGGAAATGTCGTGAAATATTTTAATCTTCTTAGAAGTGCTGCATATATTTCAGGCACATTAAGTTTTGGCATTGTATCTGTAATCTCCCATTTCTGGTGCAGTGGATTAGAATGTTAAGTGTAATAGCCTGTGCCATTGCCACAATTTCCTTCCTGTTTTTTTCAGTGACAGGCTGGGATTGGGAAAGTAGTAAGGTTATGTGCACGAAGGTAAAAACAATCTTATATAAATAGTAATGACAAATGAGGCTGGAAGCAGTACAGTATATATATATATATATATATATACACACACTTTTTAAACTTAGAGTCTGGCAACCCTAACTTTGGCCTTTGTATTTAATATTCGTGTAAGGATTTAAAATGCCAGCTGGTGGTGTTTTCTGGATTTTTTGTTTTATTGGGTTTTGGTTTTCTTTGTTTGTTGTTGTTGTTGTTAATCTCCAGAGAAGTTTTCAGCAGGTATTAACAGCAGGTGATGGTATTACAAAAAATCCTGAGAGACCTGTTTCTCTTTGCTCAGCTTTTTTTATGCTCATTTAGAAAGTGAGTACTGTTTTAAACCCTCTCTGCAATAACTTTGTACTCTTTGGAAAGAAAACAGAGCTTTGCCTCAGTTCTTGCTTCTCTGGCTTTGGAGCTTAAGGGGGATTTGGGAAAGTTTGATTGCAGTTGACATTCAAAATGTTCAATAAGGTCACAGAGTAGCCAAAATGAAACTATTTAATTTGGGAGAGAAGGAATGCTAAGGAAGCAGTGTCACTTCACGAAAAATACTGTAAATTTTGTGGCTTTCTTAGCGTTATTTTTCCATGTTCTTTATGATTCTCTTGAAAAGACTGAATTGCAGGAGAGTTTGCAATCAGTCATGGAAAGAGCAAATGTCACAAAAGGTAGAAAAGAAAGGATGCAGCTGTTACAATGGGTCACAAGATTTAAGAGGTAAAATGAAAAGCAGCCATACAAGCCCAGACTGAAATTTCTCTAATGCCTTGTAAAAGTTATAAAGCACTTTAGAGGTGGTGAGAAATACTTTTGCATTGTCCTGGACACCAAATGTCCAGACTTGCGTCTTGGTATTGCTTAAGGGTTACCTGTTACTTATGAAAGGTTATGATGCTGGCTTTTGTTTTATGGGAGGTTTTAACTATCAATTAAATAGAAAGACTCTTTTTAATACGTTCAGTCTTGTAAAAAGATGAAGACATTTTCATTTTCAAAAAGCAGTTTATCTTCATTTAGGTGGTGTCACTGCTCTGTGGCTTTATGCAAAATTCAGTTATTTTAGGACAACCAGCTTCGATGGGCACATCAATTCCAATTAATTTTTTTTTTAATCAGAAGAAGACTTTGAAAAAATGCTCAAAACTGCACAGCAAAATCCTGGGTACTGTGTGAAGGGGTGATGTATCAAAAACATCTCAAACATTAGGTTGAAACCATTGAAGTAAGTGATTTGGTAATAAAAAAACTCTGCAGCTTTGCCTAGAAATTGTGAAAAATCAGGATGCCCTTCTGGTAGGCACCATGGCAATAGGAAGATCTGGCAATCACTTGCCAGACCAGTGATCCAGCCAAGAATGGGTGCTGCTTGGGTTCTTGAAAGGAGGGGAGGGCTGGGGAGAGCTTTGGCTTTAGGAGCTTGACTTATTCACACACTTCTTGTAGCTCAGCATTCAGGATGAGAAGTGGAACAGGAGATCACACTGTTTCCTTTATCTGTTTAGTTGTTTGGATTAGAAAGAACTTAAGAAGTCCTTTATTTATGTTTAAGGGCACAGCATCTCATGGATGTGATTGCTCAGTAAATAGTGTTCAAAATGAACCACAGTACTCATAGGCATTTCTTATTGGTTGTTTCAGTCTAGTTAGCCTTTGTACAAACTTAAATGACTTACACAGATTACTGTACTTTGTAACTTCTATGTCAAGATAATTGTTCTTTGAGAGTGCTGTTTTATTTATAGCCACAGTGCTGGAGTTGATCACAAACCCACAACAGCAAAGCTTCCTTTAATCTGTCTTGCAGTATGCCATGGGGTCAGATCTCAATCTTTTAACACTCAGTGGGCCAGTGGTGAAAGACTTCAGAGATCTGAGAATTATTCTTGTTTCTGTCACTGATTTACACCATGAGTTTGAACAGCAGGCTGCACCTCTCTGAGCCAAGTACCCACCCCTTTTTTCTCCCCCTCTCTTTGTGTGTCTTGTTTATGAGGTTAACACATCTAAGCATGTGTTGGTCTGATGTCCAGAATCAGTGAGCCTCAGTATCAGCTCAATGTATGGCTGCAGTAATACTGCTAATAGCTTTTATGACTCTCTTTGCATAGACATTTCAGAAGTTGCTGCTGTAATGTAGCCATAGTCAGATATTATTTTGTTGTTTTATATGACTCTAAATAAAGTGCTAGTTTATTGCAGTGCCAGAAAATGTGTCTGAAGGGCAGCAGTGCTCAAGATACTGCCTGCACAGGAATTCCAATATCAATGGTTAATGACTAGGATTTAAAGACACTTTTAAGGCCAAACATTGTATTTTCAGTGTACAGCTTAAAGATGTGTAATAGTTCAGTTTGACAAATAATTGCATCACTTGATGTTGTGGTTTAAGCCCAGCCGGAAATCAAGCACCACTCAGTCATGCCCCCACCAACAGGACTGGGGAGAGAATCAGAAGGGTAAAAGCTAGAAAACTCATGGGTTTGAGACAGAGACAGTTTAATGGGGAAAGC
>VYZT01019927.1:0-45807 GCA_013400735.1 Pomatostomus ruficeps | reverse complement strand
CAGTCAGGGATTGCAAACATTACCTTCTGAAACCAAAACAGACAACTGTAATGAGCCCAAAATGTAAAGTCTGAGAGACATACTGAGGAAAAAGTTATACAGTACTGAAGAGAAGATGGTTGGGGAGGAGTAGTCTAAAATGTTCTTTTGAAAACACTGATCTCATATTGGCAGACCGTGTGTAGGCATATTCTGAGCAGGTTTTAAAGCCCTATAGTATTTTTAAGCTTACCTGCTTAAGCTCAAGGCAGCAGGGACATCCAGCTAGGTCACTCTGATTCAACTGGGGTCTCTCTACCCCAGAGATCAAAAGAATATTCTTGGTTGTTCATGTGCATCCAAAACTAGGTTAAGCTCTGAGTAAAAATCCTGATCTGCAGGATGTCTTTCTCAAGGACAAACTCCCATGCCAAGAAAATGGCACCTTTCATGTAATGAAGAGAGAAGCACAATATTCTGCTTGGTAAGAGACCTAAGGACTACCAACAAGCAGTAGTATATTACCTGGTTGAATAATTCCTTTAACAACAGAAATATATTCCTCAGGTTTCTGATCAGTAGAAATTTCTTTGCTGCTTCCATCTAAGGTCAGTATGTCATAAAGAATCTCTGAATTCTTCACCCCACAAAGGAGAATTACCACATTATTCGGAGGTTTTAGAACTTGTTCCAGAAAAGAACTTCTCTTTTGATTCAGGCAGTGAAGAAGTCCACATGAGAGTATCAGAAGTTTACACTTATAAGATGGTAAACAGAGTAGTTCCTGGTGCTTGAAAGATGAATTCTCTAGATCGTAGAGTAAGATTCCTTCTTCATTCACTATAAGTCCAAAAAGAGATTTTAAGTACAGAGCCCACTCTTCTGCTTCTTGTTCATAGATCACGAGGATATCCTTCATATTTTCTAGAGAGAAGAAAACATTAAAAAAAATTTTCAAATGCATTTTGAATCTATTATAAATATCAGAAGACAGATTGTTTGTTTCCCCCCCTAATAAAAGCCTGAGGTGCTGAAGAAATTACCTTCAGCAAAAATCACAGCTCATCACCTTGAAATGACAACCATCTCCTTATTTCTAAGACCAAGGCAGAAAGATCATCCACAGAAATACTGGAAAAATAGCTCAGGGTATTATGTTTAGAATAACTAATATTTCAGAACAAATATTAAAATTGCAATGTAGGAAGTAGAGCACATTCACACATTCTGCTCACTCCTAGAGTCTTGACAAATAGGCAATAGTATTAAAAATGGAACACTTGGCTTTTAATGACAGAATAAAAGAATACATATTTGAACACATTAATATGAGCTGACTTCATTAGAAAATGAATTGGTACGTTTAGGATATTTTGGCAGCATGGTGTTAGGATAGTCATTCTTGATCTTTCTTTACTGTTGTTATTCTAAGAAAATTACTTGAGACCTCACAAAAATAAATCTAGAACTTTATCTTTTTAGTTCTCTTTCCCTTTAAGATTTAAAACATGATGCTAGCAAGACAACTAATACTCTTCCACAGCGTTACTAGGGTGACAGTTCGACACAGCGGCACCAGGCACAAGCTGAAACACAGGAGACTGCCTCTGAGCATCAGGAAATGCTTTTCTAGTGTGAGCACTGGCACAGGCTGCCTGGAGAAGGTGTGGAATCTGTCTCCTTAGAGCTACTCAAAAGGTGCCTGGATATGGTCCTGGCTCTAGGTGTAGAAGAGAGCTTCCAGATGTCCCCTCCAGCCTCAGTCATTTTGTAGTTGTGGGAAACCATCAAAAACTGTGATTTGATGAGCAATACAACAACAACATACATCAAGCCAGGGTACCTTAATAGCCCTGGAGCAGTTCACAATCACAGCCCCGTGGAGCAAAAACGTGGAGGCTGAGGAATAGAGAGCTGCTGCTCTTCACCTTCACTGCGCTTCACGGTGTCTGTGCTGCTCAGGGTCAGGCAGCCTGATGGACACTTGCCTGCAGAGCACCACAGCTTCTCTGAGCCCCTTAGCTGCTGCACTGGATCAGGAGATATGGAAACAGGGGGTGTACACAGAGCTAAAACGTTTCTTGGGCACACAAAAGATGTGGACAATGGGATGCACTGTTGGAAGCAGAGTACATGTATGTAGCTAAGGAGAAGAAGAAACTTGTCAAGGATCCCACGTAAGTCCATGTATAAAAAAAGAAACTGAACCTATAGCTCCAGCCCAGGATTAATGCTTTAATTATTGGACTTCCCTTCCTTTTGGAAAAAATTACTTCTACCTTTTGTTCATTCATTCTTTACTAAGGAGATACTTGAAACAAAGCTTACCCAGCAAAAGCTGATTGAAACTTATAGAATAGGGACACTGTTGTTTAGTCTCTTGAGTTCATCATATGTCTACAAACTGTTGGAGGACAGTTGTTATCTTTTCAAGTTTTGTGAATGCTCACCCTTTCACAGTTTTCTGCCACAAGAAATCATAAAGGGCCATGCTCAACATAGTAGCAGCTGATGATATTTCAAGGTAACTAAATCTTACCAGTACATTAGAGCAGGGTAATATTTGTCAAAGTGTATTTGGAAAGGTGACTACTGTATTTCCCATGATAAAAACAGTCTGAAAAATACCTATTTCTGATGAAATGCTGAAGATTAATGGTAAGAAAAAGAGCAGTGTATTTCTCATTTAACTCAAATCAAAATTGTTTGGTTTATGATGCTGGGATAAAAAAATCTACTTGCTGTGATGTTGTTTTCAGAATCTCATTTTCCATAACACTCATAGACAGACATGCACAAAATAGAAAGAAAAAGCTATGAATTGCTGCACAGTTTCAAAAGAAGAAACTGTATTAACAGTACTGTAAAGCCAAAAACTCTTTCAGGCTGACCACACAGTTTCATATCACAGAAAATGGAAATAACCAAGTACCTTCTATTTTCAGTCCTTATTAACTAAAAGCACTGTAGCGGTTCTTTAAAAATATGGATATAAAGACAATACTTACACCATGAAGAAAATTTAACTATTCACTCTTTACATTTTGTTTGAGTTTATTTAGTTCTAACTTTCAGCCATTATATAATGTCATATATTTCTGCAACCCGTAAGAAGCATCTGTTCTGCTCCAAGAAACCTGTCCCCTAAAGTCTTCAGATTCTCATGAAGTGACTCTTAGCTTTGCCTTCATTACAGTTTGTAAACTGGGATTAATACTCTTCCCACTACAACTGAGGCTTTATAGAACTCTTACTATTTTTTTCTGCACTTTTGTGAACCCTCCTGCCTTTTCAAAATACTTTTTGAGAAAACCAGAACTTCATACAGGGTAGGGCTTCCTTGATACAGTGTATGGGAAGAAAAAAATAACCTTGGATATGCACATGGACTCATAAACAATGAATTTCACCTTCATTGTTTAAGTTTAAAGGTCTCATTTTAAGCTTGTGATCAACTGTGTTGCCTTCTGTTATGATAGACTTCGGTAAGGACATAACTAAGTGGTATTGCAGGGAGGGATAAAAAAGCATATTTCAGTTGAATGGGAAACACATTACTTTATAGCTTGACAGAATCTTGGTGTCCTGACTGTGCAGAAGAAGCATCTGCTGGTGTTTTACACATCACCCTCTTGGCCAAGAGCCCAGCTTTCCTCTCCCTGTAGAAGGAGAGCACGGGTAAGGAATGGTGCACTACTGCACCTCATCCCTGTGCAGACTGGAGCAGAAAAAAAGTGCTGGACCCAACCATTCAGACACAGCTGAAGAGCTTCCTGTGTGCTGGACATGGAAGAGTAAGACCTTTCTTAAAGCACTGCCATTGTACAGTAACTGTAATAAAAATTTATGTTGGGTATAAAGTTCACCCCCGTGCAAATGGACAGTACAAGGCTTGAGTACTCAAGAAATTCTAAAGATAAAAGTGAGAAACATGCATTGAAAGGATAAAAGAAGACATAAAGTAATTCCACTTCCATATGGAATATCTGTCCCTGTCTGTAGCTTTGATCTTAGCTAAATAGGAATGAGAAAGGAGTTTTATGATGTTTATTGAAAGCTGAACTGCATTCTTCTTAACTATATTGATTTTTATATATGAGAAAGAAAGCTTTATTTGTGTAAGAAAGGGGAATGAAATATATCTAACACCACACTTGCTGGAAGAAAGGCTCTGCAACACACATCTCATAAAGCTCTAATTCAATATGGTTTCCCTATTTAATTTGTCTTTTCCATCTATGTACAGAGGAAAGAGCCATGTTGTTGAGAAAATGTTTTCATATTGCAGTTTGGTGCAATGTTTATTGAAGCAAGTAGCAAGTGCTATCAAGTTACCTATGGGAAGCCGAATGTGGGTACGTTTTGAATTATAAACTTGCATTTTTTTTCTGACATTATTCTGCCTTCTATATTAAGAGTTAACTTCAATATTAACCAGGAATGTAGGGCTTGCATCTTATTTCCCCCAAATTGTATTAAAAGGGTGAAAGATCACTATTTTGAAATGCCTGCCTGACTTAAAATGTGGAGTCAAAGTTTACCTCACAAATATCTATGATGTCCCCTACCAAAAACCTACTCTATGCAGAAGTAGCTTTTTCATGTTATACAAGGTTTTAGCCTTCAGAGTTTTTACTAAGATGCATATGCTTGAAGGCAGCTTACTCGAAAATTAAAGCCCACCAAAACTTGCCTTCAGAACAGTATTATTTTAACCTGAAACAAAAAAATGCCTAAGTCTAGCTTTAATGCAACACTACCCAGTACTGAATATAGAGTAACAATGCTTAACTTTTCAACCAGAGTTTTTTCCCCTTTGTTATATTCTTCTCTTACTGAATAATTCTTTGATTTTACAGCACTTGGAATATAATGTAAGTTGAGACTAATTTTGTTCCCTTGAAAGTTAATGCAATAGAAACTATAATATCCTGACAAAATTAAGCTGTGCTTCAACTGCTTCTACTTGGAAACTGACTCAACGGTAGAAATAAAATATATTATTAGTTCAGCACTAAGAAGCAGTAAGAGATTTTATGCAGTCATCCATAACCTGAAAGGTGTTCTTCTGACAAGCAAAACTCTTCTCTAGTTACAGGTGCGTGGCTGCCCAAGAAAGCACATCTCATGGCATCTGAAGGGCTCTTTGAAAAAATCTGCTAGATCCTGTGAGACTGCTGTGACCAAGCAGGAATCAAGAACTTGTGTATATAGGGCAAAAGAACATGTCTTTCATGGCAGGAATGATAAGATATAGTAGGAGAAGAGGGGTGAAAAAAACGCAAGTATATTGGAGAGTTAAAGGAAACCTCAAGGATTCTGCAGTGTACCAAACACATCAGAAAGGCAAAGGAAACAAATCAAAGATTAAGGGCTAGTAGCTAATACCTCAGTTTATTAATATTGCAATCTTGTAAAAGATCATTTCTGTGTGCTTAGAAATAATCAAGAAGCACTTGGTAAGACTCATCTTTGTGAATAACACTGCACAGGTGACAACTTATTCCCTATCTTTTATGGGCCTTTTAGGTCTGTAAGGGTTTGTAAAGGTTTGTAGATGGTATGTTTTACTTCTAGGTATCTTTGACCTGCATTTTACTACAGTTGTTTCCAAAAATTCAGCACTAAGATACTTCATTTGACTTAAATAAGGCTGATTACAACTAGGATAAGGGTTTAAAAATTGGCTTTACAGTGCCACTACCTTAGGACGCTTTAGTGAAAAAAAGGTGAGATTTGAACACCAACATTTACCCAAGTTTTAATGAAAAGATGGATCACCATATTTCTCAGGGTTGTCCAGAGTCCCTTCCAGTAAGGGTACTGGAGCCTAACAATGGCATTCCCTGTTGTTCACTCAGCTGCCCATGAACTCCTACAACCACATACCAAGCCTGCCACAGTCAACCCTAATAAAAAGTTAATAAGGTAATGCAAGTCTGTTTACAATGCTCACCTCAATCCCATCAGCATTTGAAATGTGTGTGAAGAAAACTCCCTCTCAAATTGTTCTCCACCACAATGTTGAGAAAGGACAGGATCAACTGCTAGAAAAAGCATAAAATTTGTCCCTTTTACTTCTTCCTGTCACAGATGTCCTCACTTGGGGAAGGGAAGGTTGTTTGATTTTTTTTAAAATATCAATCTTAAAAGGAAAGACATTTGAGAAAGAAATGTATGAACTCTGTCAGTATGCAATGAACTACCGTCCATCAGCAAGAATTTGTTAAAATAAGTACAGTAGCTAAATATCTCAAAGGAAAAGTGGAAAGGCACAGAAGTTCTTGCTCACTTTCTCATAATATATTGATGAAAAATCTGGGCAACAAAAGTGATATGGAATGACATCCATTGCATCTTTAATTCTTTTGTGAATAGCAGACTACACTCTCTAGGATTACCATGAGTATCTTTTCATGCTAAAAACTTACACAAAGGGTTGTATTTTTTTTCCAGGCAAGCAGTGCAAGGATAGAGCTATTCAAGACTTTACAAGTTGACTGCACTCATCTACTTCATCCTGTAGGGTAAAACCATGGATATAGTTAAGGGTCATGACACAGTGACAAAAAATGAAGCATGAGAAATATAAGGAAGCATAAAATAACCCAGACTGCCATCTTTGCTCAGAGATTTTCAAAACTCTTCTTCTAATCTTGGGAAGATTCATTTCCATCTGGGCTCTATGTAGGATGAGAAGGACAAGCATACATACTAGTTCAAATGAGACTTCAGCATCTAAAGATCTTTAGTCACTTGGCCCCTTTGCAATATTTTCACAAAGATTCAACCATTCATCTCTTCACATTGCTTGCCCTGATCACTAACAGTGACATGATAAAAACTGGAAAAAGTTCCACTATCCCTTCAAACAACCCCTGTAATCTAACATTTGGAAACAGAATGAGAACATTAAATTCAGCACTAATGAGTGGCCTTAGCATAACAAACTGTCCCTCACCCATCCAGGAGGCATTGATTTTCCCAGTCAGCACACCTCACACATATCCAGTAAATGTGTCTCAAAATGCAACTCTAGCTCTTGGTTGCTGGAATTCTGCAAGGCAAATCCCCTGAAGCAAGCCAAAATGCATTCATCGTGGGAAGGACAGCAGAAAGCACTTTAGAACTACTTGCAGATAATGGAAAATGTTTTCAAAGCAGTTCATGTTGCTTCTCTGAGATGTTCCAGTAAAGGAAATGAAAATTATAAAAGCTACTTGTAAACTTCAGAGTGAGATCACAAAGTAGCGAAATTGCTGCAGTGCTGTGGCACACCTGTTTCAATTAAAGCAATTATCCTAAAACAGGGCATTCCTGCCCTCACTGTATCAGCCAGCAGTGGCTGTATTTCTATTCTCAAATGCCTATTAAACTAGCATGTAATAAGAACATTTTAATCGTTTCTGTACCTTCTGTTGCTAATTGCTAAACTGTATGTGAAAACAAATGCTTGCTCTATCTGTATGAAATCGAGCCTCATGTCTTCATCCTTCTTAACTAAGCTTAGCAAGGTCTGTAGCGAGCAAAGTTATGTTCTGGAGAGGAACCATTTTTGTACAAATGGGATCAGTTTAGGCTTGATCTAGTTGGCTTTCTCTGTAAAGAAATTCCATTGACAGTGACAATGGGAACACAGAACCAAATAAATTCCTGGGGTATCTTTCCACAGCATGGACCTGGCACAGGTAGACTAGAAAGATCCCTGACTATCAAATATGACAAAGCTAACATCATGCCCAAAAAGCTGTTTCTCATTGAGTGATAAGACCTTGTTTCCTGGTGTAGGCCTTTCTCTGATCTGTCCCATGAATCCTTACAGCTGAAGTCCTGCTGATGGACAGGTGCCCTCCTTTCTGATGAACAAGGCTAAACACAAACATGGGATGTAGAGGTCAAAACTCATTTCTCTGTTTCAGGGTAGACCTCCTCCTTTATCACACCTGCAATGAGGCAAAATTTCATGTTGTTACAGTCAGTCACTACCTTGGGAACAGATAGCACCTTCAGTAGATTTTAGTGCAAAACAACCAGGTAGGTCAGAAATGCTTTAGACCTGACCAAATCATGAAGAGAAAAATAAACCATAATGGCAGCATGAAGAGCTGGAGTACCACACTATGTTCTTTATGACTGCTGCACAAAAAGTATTTAAGGTCACATAAAAACCAGAACAAGTCTTTAAAGTCACAGGAAAACCTGAGCAAGCTGTATCAAGTTTGCATTAACAGATGCTATTGCTACCAGAAACAATCACCACCTGAAGATTTCCCTTTCACTATCACTATAACTATGCTTTTATAAACATGAAATATATATGAAAAAATTAATTTCAAAATGTCACTGTTAGGGTAGACCAAAGCATCCTATTCCTTATTTTTTTTTATTTTTATTGCCAATGTTTTTCTTATCAGGATCTCTTTACACACCCCATCCTGACTTAGTGCAGGCAATTTTGGATTTATGATCACATTTAAACTCTACTCATTTAAATTCAACTTCTTTCTTTTTACTTTAGCCTTCTCTTGCTTTTTTCTTTTGTCCCCTTTGATTCCATTGTTAATTCAGTTTCTCACAAATTCTTAACTTTATTTTCTTCAAAATAAGAAACAGAGAATTGAATACATATTCTGCAGATATTATTGAGTGAAAACATTCTCATGAAATTCACTACATTTACTTCTATCACAAGAGACTATATCTCAGAAAATAGTGCTTATACAACAAAACAAAAACCACTGATCTTGCAAGCAATAACATTTTGGGTAAGCTGCTGTGATTCCAACTGCTATGGTCTGGGAAGGTCACACTGCAGCACTGATGTACAAAACAAGACGAGTGTCTTACACATTAAGTGGTCTAATTTGTACACCAGGGACTTGGCAGACACTGATCATCAGGCAACGTTTATCAATAAATAGCAGCATTTACTGCAATTTATGCTCAGAGATTTCTGTGTTGCCTGCATTTGTAATGTGATCAAAACACACTGAATTAACCATAGATGACATCCCAACAATTCCTAAATTACAAACTATAATTGACACTAGAAATCTGTAGTAATCTGGTGGAACTCCTTCAGAGCAGTCATAGAAAGGTTTGGGTTGGAAGGGAGCATCTCATTTCTATCCCCTGCCATGGGCAGGGACACCTTCCCCTAGACCAGGTTGTTCAGAGCTGCATCCAACCTGGCCTTGAACGCCTCCTTTTATGGGGCATCAGCAGCTTCTCTGGGCAACCTGTTCCAGTTGTATCATCCACACTTCTTAGGTTTCTAAACCTACGCTTCCTTTGCCACAAGCCAGCAGCGTACTGAGGGAGGGCTTCTGAGATCCCATAAATTAGATGGCTTGATCTTCTCCTGCTTTTGCAGGCTGATTTTAAATCCATTTTTAATGCATTTCATTTACTTGAGCATTCATCCAGAAATTTAAGTAAATGTGAGAAGCAGTTTTTGTTTGATGTATAACATGTCAAAGTTATGAGGCTGTAGAAGAAATTGTCCTCCAGTTTCTTTCCTCCCTTTCTGACAAATACATGACAGTCACTGAAAAACCCCTCAAAAATAATAACAAAATAATCCAAGACAAACCTCTCATCAGTGTTAGACAACCACTTTATATTTTTGTTTTGACCTTTTTAACAGCATTCATGCTAATATCGCACACAGAAGGAAGTAAATGAAGTAGAAAATCATTACATAAATGTGCAGCTTCATAAAATGAGCAATGACAGAGCTAACAGTGAGTTAGAAATCAAGCTAAGTAAAGCACTCAGGAATAACCCCAATGAAAGGCTGACTTCTCTATATTAAACCCACCTCTGCTTCCTCTCTACTGCCTTAAGACAAAGATTCTACAGACTATTTATATAACAAACTACTTTTATTTCTCTCCATCAGATCAAGAAAACAAGTTGGTTAAATGAATGCCAACCTGCCTTCACAAATTCAACCTCAGGTCTGCAAAATCGACTGTGATGCCCAAATACCGATACAGCTTGCACGAGATTCAAAAGGCATTTTTCCAATAAGCATATCTCCTTGGTATTAGTTTAACACATGCAATTATCTTCCTCCCCTGCAAAATAAATTCTCAAAATTATTACCAGTCCTAAAATAAGAACAAATTGGAGAGTTACCTGGGTAACAATTTTGGATCCATCTCTAGTGGGGAGCCCTCACAGAAAGATTTTGTACAACTACTATTGCTTTAGACCACATGGGATGCTTCCTGGAAATAAACCAATTCTGTGTGTCCAGGTTCTTGCAAACAGATTTACCATACAATGCGTATATACCTGCCATGCATTGCAGTCACTGCAGTATACTCTCACTGTGGAATAGAAACAGGAAAACTTTGTCTACAGAATTATGTACTCTGGAAGAAAAGTGTCTCACTAGTAGTTCTACATTTTCAAGCACACTATCCTCCATTTCTAGTTAGAAAGGTACAGGAAAGAAAGTGAAAAAAACCCCTTTCTTGAACTGTTTTTGAGACCAAATTAAAACTTATCTCACTACAGTCAGAGAACCTGTGTAGTTCAAATACAGTCATATACTTAGACGCTTGAGGTGGACAGGCCAGGACCAAGGAATTATGAAGCATCCTACTTTTTACACCATCAAGCCCCTTATTGTTTGACTAGTTTCCTCTTGAACTTTCAGAAAAAGAAAAAATCCTAAAAAAAACCAGACTGATGCTGTCATAGGTCTATCAGCATTGTCATTGTACTCGTATTTTATTAGTGTCTAATGTAAGACTCATCAAGATCCCACAGTTTAACATGCTACCGAGTGCCAGCTGCTCAGCAATAACTGCTTGCACATTTGCTAAAGGTATGAAACACAGTGTGCAGTTTTAATTTTCCTCCTCTGGAGTTTATTCTGCCCATGTTCCATTTTCCATTTACTGCAGATTAGTGTTGTAACTGCACAAACATCTTAAATCTTCAGATTCACACCTCATGTGCACCACCTGCAGAGGCCATAGGACCAGACCAGAGCAAGTCCAAAATAAACTCCCTTCAGTGCACCCTGCATGGCTCTCTATGCGGGCCCCTGCACATCCTCTTTGGCAGGGAACACTACTTACCAGTGTGGAAGCAGCCTTGTAGCATCAGGAAACGGAGTCCTTAGAGTGCTCCCTGAGCACATCCACTCCGTGCTAAAATGCGCTCACATGAGCATGAACCTGAGCTCCCTCTCTCTCGAGCACACTTCTACCAAAGCAGGTGCCTCAAGAGACACTTCTGAACATAGCCACTTTCACTGAATCTACAGACTGCAGTTCCATGTGCTCCTGTAGTGTTTAATGCACTTACAGATATCTGGCCTGGATAATCAGGACCACAACAAAATGAAAAACTTCTTAAATTGAATGCTTATTATGATATCAAAATTCAGTGATCCAGATTTTAACAATATACCAAGAACGGAACTATCCACAAACAAATCAACATGTTCAAGAGTAATTTTCAAAAAATGACAGCTTATACCTCTTGAGAGACTTCTTATCATTCTGATCTTTCAGTAAGAAATAAAAACCTGTAAAGTAGAGGAACTTAAGTTTGGAAACACTCCTCTAAAGACTTCTACTACTTAAGAGTTCGAGTCTGAACTATCACTTATGTAGTTCTGGATTGTTTTTTTGCCACACAAGAGTGAAAACTTCACTTATTAAGCAAAACAGATTGTTTAGGGTAGAGCAGGTACATTTGGAAATTCAAATATTACAACGCTCATCTGTGACGTAATTGTGGTAAGAGAAATAAAATAGTATAATTGGTTTTTATAATATTTTAAGTATTTTAAGTTAATGCTCAACCCTTGATTTCTGATGAAAAGGACTAGCTTTTCACAGAAGTCTCCAAAATGTTACATCCAATGAATGAGTTGTCATAGTTTGAAAGGATAGTTCTGCCTTTTAATGATGTTATTTAAGGCATGGTTGTGTTCAAAATGAATGCTTTTCATGATTATACATGTCATTCAAAATGAGCATGGACTTCACAACATGTGGGCGTACAAAAACTAGGGTATACGTTACATATTTGCAAGCTAAAATACAGAAACACGGTTTGCCGTTTTAATGAATTCTATAAGCATCAGTGTTGAAATACAGGCTGTAAGTTTGCCAATGAAACATAGCTGTTTTTAAACTCTCTTAGAACACCAACTGACAATAGCCTGGCAAAAACACTAGCAGAAAATTAAACTGTCCTGAATGTACCCTTTAAGCAAAAAAATTCTTCTGTTTCCAAACTGCTAAATGTAGGATCTGGCCTAAACTTTCACTGAAAATACATTTTCCCCAATTCAATCATTACAGACTGCTTCATTCAAGGCCAAATTAGATTTGGCCTCCTCTAAAATAGCTAGTCTTGAACAGGGAGCAGAATTGATAAGGGAGAGAAACACATTTGAAAGTTTTAATGATAAGATTACTGTGTTACAAAACCTGAATGCATGTATAAGAACCTTAAAGTTTTGATTAAAAACACTGGCAAAATTTCTTCTGATAGTGCACAGCAACAAGGCTTCGTTGATTAAATAGAGCTATTCTGAGACACACTAAGCTGGGGAATTAGCTTTCCATGTTTACAGGTAGGAAATCTACAGCAACCGGAGACTCAGGGAAATAGGCATCTCAGGGGGGTGCAGGAGAAAAGGCATATTGAGTTTTGTGCATTTTTATTAGATTTTCCAGATACTATGGAACATCCTTTCCAAGCAAGATGACTTCTATTATTTGATTAAATCTTTATAAAGTTTTCTCATAATATCAGCCTACCTTTAAAGAATACTGTTTAAAAGATTGAGATGAATTTGAAATGCAAATTACCTTTAGATACTAAAAGCAAGATTAAGCTGCTGGAGTTTACTCTCTGGACAGAGCTAGAATCATTTAGGCACTCATGAAGATGTTGTGGTCTATCTGGAATACTTGAAGGCTTTGCTTTGAAGTAAACGTGAATTGAGACAATAAATCACATGGATTGTTTATTTCAGTTCCCTCAAACAAAAGGCATTTGAAGAATAATGATCAAATAGTCATTTTTCAGAGGACTTTTTTTTTCCCTCTTAAAATGCTCCTCTAAACTGAATTTATAGTGGGAACAAGTTGTCCTAGGTAGACACAGTCTGCTTGTCCAGTGTGAGATACACCTTTCTGGGAGTTTTTATGCATCAGCTCAAGCACACACTCCTGGCCAGCACTACAACTTCAGTCACAACCGAATTACACAAATGCTACTGCAAACATTGCAAAAAACTTGTAGTAACAAAATTCCTTAGGAAAATCACTACTTATTGAAGGGGTTTATACTGAACACTGCATAATTCCCAGTTTCCCACTGCATTTCATATTTTTAAAGGGAAGCTAATCAAACTCAGAAGATGCCTGGTTTCTGCAGTTCATATGGTTTTGTTAATTTAAGATATTTATTTCCATCACCCATGCATATTATAATTTAACATTAGGCAAGAGGCCAAGTCTTTTCAATCACAAATTTTAATAAATCTGAGGAACACCACACTTGTGGCTTCTGATTAAAGCACTGCTTGTTTTCATTTAGTGCTCACTATCATATTAGCATTAAACTGCTTTGAAGCCTGTACTGTATTTAGCTTTTCATTTTTACAGAGGACACAGCACTACTTAACACACAGGCCTTTATTTTCAGTCTTCAAATGACTCAAAATTGTCCATGTTCAATTCATTCCAGGCATACTATAATTTTTCCCCAGCTATTTAAACTGTAAATGTTTCACAAATGAATGAAAATTATGAAAAACTGAAGAGTACACAATATGAAAATATGTTTAGCATATATTACCTTATTTCTTAAAAGTTTAATTCATAAATGTCATTCTATTAATTGTTCCATCTTTCCCAAAGCTTCTAGAATTTTTGATATTTTACACTAGAAAAAAAATAAGGCTTACTATTTCACTTGTACCTCTAAACTGATATTAAAAATGAACAACAAACACCACTTTTTACTGACTACAGTAAACGAACTTGAATCATTTATTCTTCATGACTTAACACCCACCCTGTAGAGAGACTAAAAAAATTAATATTTCTTTTTGTGTTTGGGTTTGTTTTTTTTTTAATTGGAAGCAAGTATAACAATAAATAATGAGTGAAAATACCATTACTTCCTTACATTTTGACAGGAAAATACCTTGCTTTGAGAGACTCAACACATGCATGTCCCCAGCACTGAGAAATGTGGAGAATAAAGCACATTCAGGCATGAATTGTGGCAGGGTCTCGGCCAGGTATAGGGATGAGGGGTTGTTAATCTTTTAGTCTGACATTATTTCTTGGAAGAAAATTCTTTTATGCGTGCCTAGAGTCGGGGATGTAGGATCAGGTGTTAGCTCTGAGATCCAGCTGCTCTGTTCCGTTACACCTTAACTTGGTGTCAGGGCAAAACTCGGGCATCCAGGAAAGCCTCTCTTGTGTTGGTTTCCCTAGCAAGGGAACCCAAGGATGTGGGCTGGACAGAAGCTGTGGTACACTCCACCAAGACAGACCAGACACAGCTATAAATTTTTTTCAGCTGTGAAAACCTGCAAGGTTCAGCAACTCACCTGAAGTAAGTTTACCAGTAGGTACAGAGAAAAAATTGTGAGATTTGACAAAGGTGTTGCATTTCAGCTTCACGGTCTTACATGAACTCTCTATTTCTTAAACAGAAGCAAGAGCAGTTATGAAAATTCACATTTCCTTTTCTAGAGAACATCCTTTGGTATATAAATACACACTTCCACAAACAAAAGCACATCACCCCACATGCAAAGGAAATATTTAAAATGCCAACAGATCACTAATAAATTTTGCCAATTTTTCAAATGTTTTCTTTAGCTTGCTTTTCCTTTTTGATTTCCAGGCTTTACTGTTGTATATAACCATGAAATACTACACAATGAACCTGGGCTTTATACGAACATACATTTCAACTGCAGAAATAAAAAACCATGGGGAGTACATAAGACAGCAGGATATGCTAGAGAGCATTTTCAATAAAAACCCACTGCTCTTAACATGGTTTGAGGAACCCACCACCTCACTGACCATGGGAAACATGGAACATATGCTTGTAAAACCATCTCCTTTCTCATCTCAGCATCCCCTAAGAACGTCTCTGGACAGGAAAGCTAAGCCCTTCACTGCACATTGCAAACCACCCCCACGTCCAAATTCTGCACAGATGCTCAAAAAGACTGCAAAAAAAAGCTGAATAGGCTGTGAAATTATTGTTCTTCCCAGTTAAAAACAAGGGAGAAGGTGGTTTGCTTTCCTTTTCTAATTGCAATATATATTAGTGTGTACTATAGAGCTTGAATGCTCTGAATCAATGCTTGGAGTGTGTAAGTAAAACTAGGAAAACACTGCTTTTTGACAAATGCAGTAACTGAATATCACAGAATACTGGTATTCCAAATAGGTTATACTCAAGCAGTAACTGTAGTTCCTAGAGATATGTTGAGAGTTCTCATTTAGCACAGAAGTGATTTCAAGATACTACTAAGAGGAACTGTATTTACTGTTGTAAATATGTTTTTAATAGTACATAGTACTTGGCAATGATGAAGACTCATTAGTTGGCAACTGGTTGTATAAAAATGACTGCTTGTCACCCAAGAAGCAGTGAAGCTTAGCCACAGACTGCAGCTATTTATAAACATCTGTGTAAAGTTTCAAGGCCTTTCCAGCTGTTAAGCATGTGATCTGAATGCAAACGGGTGCTTTCCAAACTCAGCTTGAACTGTCTCAATGTCAAACATGTGTAAGCCTCTTCTTACTTAACTGTGCACAAAAGCTCACAGAAACGTTGAAAAACAAAGTAACGGTGGGGCTGGTAAGACCAATTTGCTTTAACTATGACACCTGTGATACCATAAATTATACACTGCAGCTTAATACAAAGCCTTGCTTTTTACAACTCAAGGAGCCAATAAACACTAAATGAACATCAATATCATTACATGAAATAGATCCCAGTTTAAAATTTAGTGGGTACTCGTGACTCCCTTCCTATCCTCAAAGTAGTTTCAAAATTTATTTTAAATACCACTCTGAACTTACTACTTTTGTTTACATTTAATGAAACCTAGGGTTTTCTATCACAGTTCACATTGCAATAGTCTGATTTGGATTTATACAAAAGGTCAGGACAACTTTATGTTTTAACAATAGTCAGAAATCACTGGACCTCCCATGGGGATATAATTATATCACAAGCTATTGCTGCTGTTTGCGTTGGGGTACTTAAGCTTGTTAGAAGAGATAAAATATTCTTTATTACCTACAAGAAAATAAAGGAGTATATAAGATAATCAAATTCTCAAAGATCAGCTTCAAGAGATATACAGACAGGGAAACAGTCACACTGTGGCTTTTGAGCCCCTGGACACAAATGTTTTTCCTTTAAGAAACTGGGATCGTTGCTTTCTTTCACCTCTATTATGATATCAGTGACATCAGTGATACAACTTTTCAAATGTGGGTGGTTCCAATTGCTTCTATGCAAACTTCAGTAACTGCTGCTTGCAACAGAAGGGAGATGGGAGCAGATTAGCATAAGGAACACAGCTTGTTAGGATCAACTTTTGAATCTGAATGAGCATCCTAACACTTCTGAAGACAAACGATAGCTTTGAGGTACTTCACTTCTGGCTTCTTTGATAGTCAAATTACAAATACATTATTAATAATGTGAATATTACTTAATAATTAATATTGAATATGAATATTAATATTTGTATTATGATGCTATTACTGAAACTGCTTCAAAACTCCACCACTAGACCTCTTGGACTTTGAATCAAATCATTGTCTGAGGTATCTTTTTTCCCTAAAAGTGAAGGAGCTGAAAAATTATTGACTACTAAAAATTCAAGCACTCCCTAATTCTTGAGGAAAGCAAAAATCAAGAATTACTTGTGTCCATTCACTGTCTAGATTCCCTCCCAGAACATCTTTTACATAAACATTGACCCAGAAACAGCTGGAGACACAGAAATGTACACTGTGTAAATGAAGGACACACCACGAAAGATCTCAATGAAGATAATTATATTCACGAGCGTGGAGAGGAGTGAAAATTCCAACAAGACATAGCAATGAAGTTATCCTGTCAGTGCCTCCTGTCTCAAGTGAAAGCAGATGTCATCAAAGATCATGCATTACAGATATCTCTACTAGCTACAGCATCTTTAATGGCATTTACATGAAGAAGTTCATCTAGGCTAGGGTCTCCTAGAAAGTCCTGACAAGTACCACGCCCGTCTCTCCCACCAAGCATGCCAAACAGCTTTCAGATTAGAGCTAGACTAGGCTGTGGGCCACCCACCTAAAGCAGCCTCAGTACCTCACAGATACTGTTCCATCAGGAGAAATCAGACCTCTATACACTGTGGAAAGAAAGGTTGGATGCTGTGGCAAAACTGCAGGAGAGAGGTCTGTGTGTGGAGTTGCAAGTGGATGAGGCTTAGGCAGAGCAATACATGAAAAAATGACAGAGACAAATGATGACAGAGTAGAAGGCCAGCGCATCCTCTGCTGGCTGAGCATACTGTTACTTGTTCCCCTGCCAATGTGTGGAACCGGCTGCAAGCAGCTGGGAAAGCAGCCATCCCTCTTTGGTGTTCTTACATATTTACTCAGCAATTACTCCAGCTATTTCACAGGCATACTCAGGATCTGGCTGCCTTTACTCACCAAGATCCAGACTCTAAACTGTATGCCCCCAGGTCATGCACAGTTGTATCCTGTCATTGATATGGAATGATCACTAAGCATGCTTCTGTGATTATCAGAATACTGCCCTGCCAACTGTTCACATCTACAAATATCAGTTTGCCTAATAACTGGAACACATGCATATTTAGAAATGCTATTAAATGTAGTTTTGCTCATATATGCAACTTTTTTCTTTAAAGAAGCTTGGAATACTGGAAGTTGAGTCTAGACAGAACGTAATCAGTAAAATAACCATACCCATTTCACCACCAGCCCTAGGTAGAAAGTAAAGCAGCACTGAGTTTTGATATTTTATCTACAACTAACTCATTATAAAATACCTAGAAAAGTCACTTCACCATTCTTCCCTGGTGTTTCTATCTGTATAATGAGAGTAGTAGGTAAAGATGGCTTGCAAGGCTGATGTCATTACAATACTGCACCACATAATTCATAACTAATGTGGTTATTACGACGGTATAAAATGATACAAAATACAAAACACTTGGTAAAAAACCTGTCTTGACATCTGAAGTAGTCATTTTAAATGATGAATCAGAACAGAAAAACAAAGCATTGAGTCACCTTTGCAGACTCAGACCCTCAGACTTCTCTTTCTTGATTCCTCATTCAGAAAATGAGGATAAAATATTGCCCCACCTAATAAAAGAATCACAAAATAAAGATGAGCTCCCTGCAAGCAAGTCAAACTTCTGGTGTCTGGATACCTGTCTTTCGTTTTCTTCTTAATGAGTGCCCAGCTTGGCAGTCACTGGCTTAAGTGTTGCTGAGCCTTGTAAACACGCATGAAGGAAATGGGAGCAGTAAATAAACAGTATTTGTGAGAAAAAGGGAACACAACAGGGAAGAATGTGCGCAGGGACATGGAGTCACAGGTTTCTGGTTTAGATTACGGACTGCCTCTGATTTACATGAGGCTTTCATAAGTACTTTTAACTTTTCATCAAATTTTTCCACCAGTCAATGGGATAATGTGTTCCAACACTGCCAAGGGAGTAACAAAATACACGCTAACAGTTTGAGGCACACAGACATTGCAATAAACACCACTGAAAGCATAAACAAGGAATTAATATTCCAGTGCAAAGTCTAGCACAGTTTTGCTGTACACTACAGGCTGGAGTCCATATGGGAAGCTGAGAGACTGCAAGAGGATGATCAATTTTTAATTAATAACACAACACATGATAAGCCAATTAAGACTATCCCAGAGTGGATACCCACGTAGGACCGAATTAATACTGCTCGTACAGCTTTTATTCTTTAATTTCCTAACTTTTTGGTGCTCTTCAGCAAAGTCACGCTGGTGCTGCGAGACCGTCAGGGATGCAGGAGGCACCGCCTGCACTTCGGAGCTGCTTCCAAAGGCACGGTCTCCACTCCCCAGCATCCCACTGGGACACAGCGCCCTGTGGGAGCCTCCCCGCCCTCGCCACCCGCCCCGCACCGACCTGCCGGGCTCATGGCTCCGCCGCCCGCGCTGTCCCGGCCCCAAGTCCCGGTCCAAGGGCGCTGTCCCGGTCCAGGGGCGCTGTCCCGGCCCGAAGGCGCTGTCCCGGCCCCGGAGGTCCCAGCCCGAGGGAGCAGTCCCGTCCCCAGGGAGCTGTCCCGGCTCGCGAGGTCCTGGCCTGAGGGCACTATCCCGGCCCCGGAGGTCCCAGCCTCAGGGCAGTGTCCCGGCCCCAGGATCCCGGCCCGAGGTCCCTGCCCCGGCCGCTGCCGCCGCCGCCAGGAGGGAAGCGCGGGGCCCTCCCCGGCTGCCGCGGCCGTGGGGCTCCGCTGCGCCCTGGGCACCACCCATATCCTGCCCTGAACACACACACACCCCCGGCATCGCCCCGTCACGGGCGGCAAGAGCCCTCTGCCGCCCAGGCTGCCGGGGTGTGGGGAGAAAACGAGGAGGGAGCGGAGCCTTTCCAGCCGTGCAAGGGTGCTGGGGTTCGGTGCGAGGGGAGCCCAGCTCATCCTGTGGAGAAGAGCACCTCAGAGACGAAAGGCGCCTGGGAGGTATCCCCCGGCGATCAGGTGTTCTGGTGTGGCATGATTAGCACCTCCACAATGTTACACCATGTATTTATTTTTTGGCGTGGTGCAGAGTAAAACGAAAACTACAAAAAGTCAAAAAGAGCAGCCCATGAGAGATGATGCAAACGCTTCAGCTACTGCTACACCAAATTTAGTCAGGAGACGTCAATCAAGGTGGCATCTTCCAAGTTCAAAATAAAGGCCAGACCCACCACAAAGAGCCGGACTTTCCCCATGAAACAGGACAAACTGAAAGTACTTTCTGAAATAAGTTTTCAAAGGGAGCAAACTTTCTCCAACCACTTCGTGCATAGAGGTGTGTTTCTCACCCATCCAAACTTGTGTGTCACCTTCCCTACTTGAACTTTAATGCTTTGGGGCCGATTTTAGTGAAACTTGTGAAAGGTTTTAAAGATCTCAAATGTGAATTTGCTAAGTACCAGTTTCAGAAATGCGGGTGTCCAAAATAAGACTCTGTCTGAACTGGAGGGAAGGCTGCAGAATTAATTCAAGCAGATTTAGAGGAAGGAAAATTCACATAGAGGCAGTCTTTATAGATGTCTTAGTGTAACAAAACCTTCACAGTTTGCAATCGACCACAAACCACAAATTGCAGGAGGCTGGACTTCAGTCAGGGAACTACTTCTGTAACAACTTTGCACAGTGCAGGGGCTGTGTCCAGCTGAATTACTTGGAAAACTGAACTCTCTGAGCTGTTCCTGTTTCTATCATTACAGAGGTAGATACTTTTTAAAAAAATTATTTGTTATGTTTCAAGGGGGTTTTTTCAGTCACTTCTGCTAATATGTGGGTGGTTTTGGTGAATTTCTGACTTGGTCTGGCCTACCACACAGAGGAAACAACTAGCTACACAGACACTGGGAAAATCTGGACTAGATCGAATCACGTCAGTGTACATGTACATCAGGAAGAGAGCCTGGAATAGCTCCTGTTATTCCTTGCTGCTCATTTTTTACCTTCAGATTTTATTTGTTTAAGTGACAGGTATCTGGGCAGCACCTCGTTCCAGTGCTGTATTTTTGGGTGCAAGGGACACAGCACTACAGTGTCAGTAGTCTTGAACTGTGATGATGAGCATGAATGAGATATCTTATAATGGAGGATGCAATATATCAAAGATAAAGCATTTAGAAATACTGCATCTGACTAATATTCCATGGCAATAATAATTGCTTTTTCCTAAAAGATGGTTTAGGTAATGTGGTTGGATGTGGTTGGGATGATTTAGCATTCTGAACTGCGAGGATCTTCACTGTGGAAATAGGAATTCATAGAAAGAAAAACAATAATTAAATATTAATGTATTTCCATATAAAAATAACTAAACTGGAACTTGGAACTCTCATTCCAGTAAAAACAAAACAAAATAGGGGGTTGTCCTGGGTGTCAGGGTGAGGGACAAAATAGGTTGGGATAGCCCAATTGTTTACATTTTGAGAGCCAGCACTGCAGGAGTGAGTCCTAAAAGGAAGATTATGATTTGCTGTACTCAGATTTTAAACCAAACTACTTCTCCTAGTCAAAGAAAGAAAAGCCTTCAGCAGAATCCAAAAGTGAGAGGCCCTGCTCCACAAGGAGGCCTTGCTGAGGCGTTGGTCAGTGCTCATGGCGTGCACGGAGGCTTACAGTGGCGGGGGCGAAACCTCTGCTCTCCTCTGGTGGCCGTGGTGCTACGTGCAGGGTGATCTGTGTAAGGCTGGAAGGAGACCATCTGGGACGCGTTGCTGAGAAGATGGAGATGGAAGGTAGTGCAGGAGTTGTGTTGTTAGATCCCAGTTTAAGGGAGGATAAGACTTGGTGAGGATTGTGGTAGTTTTAAAGGACTGCTCAGTGTGGTGCAAGTTGTTTGTCATGGCGGGTGCGCTTTCACCTCAGCCTGCTGATGGTGAGGCTGAGTCTGCTGGGTCTGTGCTTCTAGTTGGACCCAGCTGAGCCTTTGCTCAACTAGTTTACTCTTGAACATGGGTTGTTCCTGAGCTATGGTGCTACCATTGCAGCTTTGAGACAGTAATACTGGCCTGTCCAGGACAACGATGAGAACAACGAGGGGAGTGGCGAGCACCGTACTGGTCTCTGACTGTTTGCAACTCAAGACAGAGTTAGGTATATCGAGGCCTACAGCCAGCAGAATTACTTCTAAGAGCAGAACAGCTCAATTCTCTGACTGCAGGGTTACTGCCATCAATTTATGCTGCTTATACCAGCCCAGATATGAAGATTTTCTCTGGTGTGGTGTCGTGTCTGCATATGACTAGACATTACTGTCAGTGTCAGCAGACTCCTACTTACCAATTAAGTTTGCTGTGGGGTCTGTCAGGTTAAGCTCTTCTCTACAAGTCCAGCAGAATTAGGTTTCCCCAGTTCTTCAACCTCCTAAAGATTGCACCTTATATATATCATAAAGCCAAGGAGTTTATAATTCATGCTGGAGGTGTAAGAACACTCACTGTTTCTAGGCAAGGAAAAACTACTTAAATTATTAAGCAACCTTGGAGTGTGTCACGAAGCAGTGCTGTATTAGAGGGAAAACAAACAAAAAAATCCATGTTAAATCATGAAAAACATGTCTTAGGAATGACGTCAGTGTTGTGTTTGTCTGGCTGTCCTCAGTATGAATTTCAAGCTTCAATTTTAATAAATTTACTTGAAATATAAGCTTACTTCCAAACATCCTAGATTCATAACACTAATTTGGGGATAATTATATACTTCTCTAATGCTTTTAAGCTTCGGATTCTCACTGATCTTGTCAAAACTAATTTCTTTCTAATACTACTTTTGTTTTTCCTTTTGTGATCGTACTGCTATTGTTGGAATAGTGGCTTCTCCTCTGGATATAATTAACATTCAATACATTGCCAGTGTAATTTCCTACACATATTACATATTTGTTTTCCACAGGTCTGCTAAGGTTTGAAAAGCCTTTTGTCTGTTAAAGAACTTGAAATGGTTTTGAAAGATTTATTCACTGTTCATTACTAACTTAATTTTACTTGCAGGTTTCATTGTAAAATCCACTGACATTACTGCTAGGTTATAGTACAATACAGATAATATTGCTATGATTACCAACATAACCAGTTGGAAATATTGCATGTCAGATGATATTGCTAGTTTTGGTATTTTAGCAGGGGTTTGCATGTACTTTAGATTCATGCTGTATATTCATGTTAGTGTTTCTGCCCATGCACACAGATATTGCATTTTGATATTCAATGTTACTGCAAGAATTAACATGAAGTTAGCTGAGTGTCCACTGGATCCTCCCATAGCATCTTTGGTGGCCACAACAGTGTTATGTAGTTTTGAAAAAACTTCAGACACATTATACATGTGTGGGTTTTTAAAAAAGTTTTTTTACAGGTATAACAGAGAAGAGGAATAAATTCTTCCCTCCGCATTCCCCCCTTCTGTGGAATATAATTTCATGCCCAGTTACTTGTTGCTGTGATTTAAGCTTTGGAATGCGTGTACAGGTCACATCAATCCTCAAGATTTTGCTTAACAAAAATCTATGTATTGGGGTTGCCACATTTAAGCCTTCAGTGGTAATAAACTGAATTAATCATGTTGTGGTTAGAAATCAGTTCAAATGCTGTTTACAGCATAAGAAAGTCAATGCTCCAATATAATGCTATATAGCAAGATGCTCTTACACACTTAGAAATGTAATACCTGATGTGTCTTGTATGTCTCACAGTAATTGTTGGTAACTATGAATTTTTAATGTCTGCCATCAGGGTTGTTTTATACCTCTATTTGAAAATCTGTATTGAAGAACTACACCACTAATAAATAACTTGATGCAGTACCGATCAGGATGCTAGAAAAATGTAGATTGAATTGATTAAGTAGACAACAGAGGGGTTTATGGATTATAAGTAGAGCTTGGTTGTAAATGAACTGCTGGTTTGTATTGCCATATGCAACCCACGAATGAAGGAATGACCAGGAAGACAATAAATATTTGTTGAGGTCAGTTCAGACTCCCAATAGCAGTGTGTTTCTCCACTCCACTGGAAGCATCACTGGATGCATCACTGGGTGCATACATTCTGGATTTGTTAGATCTAGATTACTCACTGTCTTTGGGCTGCATTCTTGACTATGCAAGTCAGGCTTATTCCCTCTTCACTCTCCTCAAGATCCGTGGACATGCCTTCCTATGCATCACTCTTTCTCCTTCTTTTCTCATAATGTAGTGTTTTTTTCAAATTATAAAAGATTTGCCAGTATTTCTAGCAAAGTAGTGACTGCTTGACCACACAGGAGTAATGCTTGTTTCATCTCTAAAATTAATTGTTAAGAATGGTCCGGAAGATAGAGGAAGGCAATGCTTGAATTGCATTCTTGAAAAGTAGCAAGTGGAAAACAGCGAAGGACTAATTTAAGATTACTTAAAGGGATGGTAACAACATATGGAGATCTAAAACCAATGAGGAATTGAATTTGATGTTTGGGAATGCAAAGACAAACATCCAGTAATGAAACCAGAGCAAAGGCAATGTATAGTTCCTGACCAATAGTCAGCACTCGCCTCTTATTGATCATCTGCGCCTGAGAGACTAAGGTGACCTATTTTTCTTCCCAGTAGCGATATAACATTATGCAGTCCTGACATTTTATTTGTGGAGAACTATTTGTTATTCTTCAAAGTGTAATTATTGTAATGTAATGGTTTGTTAAAACAATGTTGATTTACAGCCTCTGCCTGTTAGTTCAGTAAAGCTCATACCTTTAACCATTGACCATAGAATTCATTTAGTCCAGATTATAGTCATTATTCTTCAAGTAAGAAATTCCTTTTCAGCTACAAGTGAAGCAGTATGAAAAAAACCCAACATGTTTATTAAGGAATATTTTCTAATAGCACAAAGTTTAAATAATTTGTGGTAGCTTTCAAAGGCAACTTGTCAGGTGGCAAATGAATGATAAAGAATCTTTCACTGAAAAGGTTTTACTCACTTTTTAATTGGAGTTGCTCAAAAACAGGTTGTAGAAAACACTTCAAAATGAACAGCTCAGTCCTGGCAGAACAGACAAAATAGACCATGTGACCTAAGAGATTTTTGCTGAAATTACAGTCTAATTTGCCAATATTTAGCTTTTCAATTAATGAGAAAATCTAACAGTTCCTATTGCAGAAGCAATTTCAGCATATATTGCATTGCCATTTGCCTGCAGTTAACTACTTGCTAAAATGAAGTTCTTTTTCATATTTGCCTGAGCTAGAAAGGCTGAAGTTCCACAGGGCTTTTTTAAAGATATAGTTTTAGAATTGCTGGTAAATGTGATAAAGCAGATTTTTGCTTTCTCAGCTTTTTTCCCCCTCCTCCTGATTTAAAAAATCTGAAGAAATTGAAGCCAGTCTTTAAACAAAGAAATTGAAGAAAGGAATGAGACAATAAAAGCAGAAATGGAAATTACCTAGCCAGACTTAAAAGATTTGACTTGCTTGTAAGGAAACCTGAAACAGGAAGGATTTGAGAGAAGCAATTATGCTAATAAGCATACATGGAATGGTTCTTTAAAACATTAGAGCAGAAAAACTTGTGAAGAAAAAATTGGGGCGTAGCTGATGTCTTCTCTCCCCAAAAATCACTTGGTCCAGACTCTGCAGAGCACTTTGCTAGTGATGGTATCTGTGTCTTTCCTAGAGTCATGGCACTGAATCATATGGATAGAGGCTGAGTTTAGGAGTTTTTAAATAGGACTGCTCTTGAAATGTGGTCAGTGGCCCAGATTTTGCTGGGACATCTGGCTGGCAGTGTTGATTCCATACTTCTGCCTGTACTGTTGCAGTACATGTGTGTGCATCCTGTATGAATGGCCAACTAAGTAGTGCAGTGTCAGGGAACTGAATGGGAGTTTCACACAAAATTTTGTCTAAAGGATTGCATAGGTGTAATTAAGCCTTTATATGGCCTTGTCCTGCAGGATTCCGATGGCAAACTAGGTATTCAATATTAATAAGGTGAGTGCTTTATTTAGATTGTTAATGATAATGATTTGGTGAAAATGAAGAAAACAAAGGTAAAATTTCAAAATAGTAGAAAGCAAAAGGACGGAAGGTCAAAAGAACAAAAGGCTGTAATCAGAATTACTTACTGCACAATAAAATGAATATAGTGCACTTTTTACTAAATCAATAGTATCGGAGTTAGCTTATCAAGCAGAGATTGATGTTACTGACCCATACCATTGACCATGGGCAAATCTCTCTGCTCAGCCTCAAGGGTTAGCCTTGAGAGGCGTCACCACCCGAAGGAAGGATCACACACTTTAGGGAGGAATGCAAGAAATCCCCACCGTGAAAAAGTGGGACTGGTCTTTTATCATATAAATTGGTTGACTGTCAGTCATACACATTTTTAGATTATGTGTTGTCATGCCTGCTCAGCAAAAAGTTGCTTAACTGCTGAAAGAGCTGTTACCAGGTCTTTGGTTTCTTCTGCTCGAACTTCTGACTCTCAGTTCCATCTCAGTTCCTGCATATCCCTGCTGCTGTTTGCCTCAGTCAGGGAGCAGCTTTCTTGGACTTCTTGTTATGTTTGAGATTCGAGATACTTTGTTCAAGCTGCTCTCAGCACTCTTCAACACCAAACCAGCAGGCCCTCCTTGCTCAATCCATCACTGTTAAATTGTAATTAATAATCATTATCTATTAAGTTCCTGGACAACTCAGCAGCCAAGCTACATGCAGCTAAATAGGCTAAGCTGGTGTTTTAAAATTGAGCTGTACTGTATTCAGTCCAAATCGTGTGTTCTGGACGTTTAATGGTGCTCTGCAGCCATTCAGACTTGCTTTTTTTTGCATCTTCCTGCTGCTAAAATCACTTGCACTCTCTGTAGCTGTAGAACAGTGAAAAAATGTGCATGTTCCTGTACCAGTGGAGGCCACTGTATCCACCTTAAATCCATCAGTAGCTCTGGCAGTTCATGTGGCACAAATGTCTGGAAAGGGACTGACCCTTCCAGTGTGTTTTTACACTAAGAAAGAAGCAATGTCCTCTCAAGGTTACATTGTCTTACAGATGTGACAATTTAGGTCCCAGTAGGATTCTTCCAGTCCAGTTGTAATTTTTTCCTTCTAATTTTCAAAATGTTCTCACTGGGTATTGGGATTTCCCAGGCCAGGTTGGATGGGGCTTTGAACAATCTGGTCTAGAGGAAGGTGTCCATGCCCATGACATGGAACAAGATGATCTTTAAAGTCTCTTTCAACCCAAACCATTTTATGAGTTAATAAAGGAAAGTGAAGTGTATGAATCTCAAGGATCTAAGTTTCTCTTCTAGATTGTTTGCTTGTAGGTCATGCTGAACTGTTTTGTTTTGTTTCCTCCAAAATAATATTGTTCTAAGGTAATAAAGTTTAGATGGTAACTTTAAATCCACATTTTAAGAATTGTAATTTTATACCTTCTTTCTGTGTGGGTTGCTACTCCTTTTATCACTTTGCTGAAAGCTGTCTTGTGAGTTCTGATCTCCTGCCTCACAGTCCCACTACATTCAAATCATCATACGTCCAGATGCATCACAAATATTAATTGGTTTACCATCTCCTTGCCTTTATGAGATTGGAAAGTATTTCTTATCTCAGTTGGACTGAATCTCTATTGAGGCTGGATAGTTTTCAGTAGCTCCGGGGGAAAAAAAGCAAATCGTTTTTAAGGAGTGTAGAACATGGAGGAGGGGCAAGTCTGAAAAAAATACAAGTTGTACTTCGGTTGGTACCACATCTACTCTGGTGGAGCTGCAGCAAAGTAATTCTGAGTCATTTCCCTCTGTCCTGGAAAGGAAGAGTCCAGATGGTCTGTCAGACTGCTGGAACTCCCAGCCTCCCAGAAATGACTTCTCCAGCACCTGAGGCAGGAGGGAGGGCTCATTTGATCTTGCTGGAATCTTGTCTACATTGCTTTGCACATAAAAGTGCAAAGACTGAGGTGTAACAGAGACTGACTTCCTTTGCAGTGTAGCCTGATAGCACTATTTTAGGCTTTGTGGCTTGATAGAGAGAGGGAGAAAATACAGGATTTTTTAGCTCTGCAGCTTGCTAGAGATAGGAAGAAAATATAGCACTGAAAACAACTTATAAGAGTTGCATGTTTGGCATATACAGCATACATTTTTTTATTTTTCCTTTTTGAAGTGCCCATAAGTAGGTGGGTGCTTGGAAAATAGGACAGCATGATGAGAATGACTGTTAATATTCAACATGCTTTATATGCAATAACTTTGCATATATTTGTATTTTAAAAATTACTTTTTTGGCCCTCTATTTTATAGAAGTCTTGTGATATATTACCATAATCAGTTTTTCTTAAGTCCAGCTAGAAACCCCTTATTGTTAAATACTATCCTTCCATTTTGATAAACTTATTTTTCTCACATTATCTGTCCCTCTGTGTAGTCTATGGGTAAATTAGCACTTATCCAAGAAGTGGCCTGATCATTTTTAAAAGCCCAATAGAAGAGGGAGGGATGCTCAGTGAGTAATTCTATTTCACCTTTAGCCTCTTGTAGCAAAGAGAACCCAGTGGAACCTGGCATTTTTGAGAGCTATAAAGCTCTGGGTAGCACTGTTCCATTTTGGAGGGTACATAGTAACATCTTTTTATTGGAAAATAAAAGCAAGATAATTTTCTGTCTGAATATATAATGTATGAATGACTGCTTTTGAGACACTGATACATAAATTATAGATAGCCTTTCAGATTCTGCACTATGTATTATTAATTAAAAACTGAAGATCTTCATCTACACCCTGATATCTAGGCCACTGGAGAACATATTTTAGTGTTGGTGACTATATAACCCAGGCAGAATGCAATAAAATGCTGCCATTTTATTGTTTATGGGTAACATTTCGGTACACAAAATGGCCAGAACCTTCTCCTATTACAGTGGACAGCAGGTGTTCTGCTTTATGAAGAGGAGGCATGAACAAGAATGAAGCTGATGTTTTATTTTCCTTTGCACACACACAAAAAATATGAAGAAATATTTGTATCATGCTTAGCCTAAAATCTATCATTTCCCACATGGCACAGTATGCACTAGGAAATCTGTCTTTCTGTCCTTCACTCTGTCTTCCCATCCCCTCTCTTTCCAAGAGATTTTAATCTCGTTTGATGGGTGCTGTAGTTACCTGTTAGAGTCATTCTGAATTACATTTTTAGGGGGCAACTGATGATCAAAATTGCCTGATATTCATAACAGCCGAGCTTCTAAAATAAAATCCAAAAGATACATAACAAAGCACGCAATCACAGCAAGCCAGAGTTAGCAGGCACTCCTTTTAAATTAAAGTGGAAACAGCCAATCATAGACAGTTGAGATGTTGGCCAGTGATGGTAGACCCATACTGAAGAGTGAGCATGGGGAATGTCCACTGCTTGTTTCTTGTAATCTGAGGATGCGCTAGAGCCTTGAATTTGAACAAACAGCCATTGCTGTGTAAGGCAAAATTTAATAAAAGCTAATATCTGGCATATGTCTACAATCAAACTTAACAGCAATCAGAATATGTCTGCCCAATTCTGCACTTTATTTTTTAACTAGTTTTACATGGAGAACTACAGATGGTTTTATGTTTGTTTACATTCTATGAATCAGCCGTAACTGCTACTGTAATACATGGTGGTGTAGCTTTTCATTCTCACTGACAGAATCGTTCATGCTGGGACTGGCACAGCTGGGCTATGAATCTTATGCTAAAGGCAGGCATTACAAATGAAGATAAATGCCAGATACAAAACCCAGACTGGAATGAGAGCTTCATTCATCCTACAGCTTATGTACTGGGAACAGAGAAATTACTCTCTGAGGAACAGACCACCTTTAGAACCTGTACAGATCTGAGGTGTTTATTGTCTCACAGACCAGGTCTTGTCACAGCTTCCTTAAGCAACATTTCCAAAGATCCAGGGGAATGATCACAGCAAGACGCAACTTTCCGATGTGCATTCATGATAAGTTAGACTAAAAATTGATGTCTGATTATTACTCATCTCAGGCAGTAAGAGTAACAACCATTTATTTTCTTTTAGTGATAAGAAGGTAAAATAGGTGCCATATGCTGATGATCCAAACAATTTTCCCCCCATCAAATACTCTTGTGCTTGGAAGTAGCTGCCTTACTAAAGCCTCTCTTAAATGCAGAGAGCTTGTTTATGAATTGGAGCCCAGTTACCAAACAGCCCTCATGTTAATATTTGAACAAGATCTTTTCTGATGAATAATCTCCCTGCATTTCATTGCTGGCTAAATGAAGATGGAAGGAAGGAATTGGGGGAGAAAGTTTGTGTGATTCTGTTGGCCTCTAGTGGGGTAGCTGCTGGGATTTATAGGCTGCTTAGCTTCATTTTCCTCGGAGAAGGAGCTGATTCAGCAGTGTCTGTTGTGGTTTATGCTGATGGCAGGCTGCCCGTGCAGCCAGCACAAACAGAACAATGTGATCACCCCATAATGCTGCTTGGATGGACTTTTAACTTTGACCCACGATGCACCCAAATTTGGCTGCTTTGCAGCTGACAACAGGAGGACCCCAACCAGGCAAAGCCCCCAGGCTTTCCAAAGCTTCCGAAGATGAAGCACAATAGTTGTCTCCATCCCTCACTACTCTCCTGCCCTCTGCTTTCTTTACTCCTTCTTAACTGCTGCCTCCTCCTGATGCCTTTCAGAGAAACTGGTAGGTCGTGGCTGCCAGTGTTGCCTGCCCCGAGTGTGGCAGTGCATTGCTGTGGGCAGGGTCAGAGCAAGCGGTGGTGGACCAGGGCACAAGTGTATGACCAGTTCAGGGAAGAGGGCAGGGGCTATGCCAGAGTGAAAAAGGATGTGGCACCGCAGGGCAGACGAAACATCAGAGCTTTTTCTCTTTGCAGATTCTGGGGAGCCTGTGTTGCCAGAAGCTGTTCTCGTCATACCCTGCGAGTAACCCTCAGAGGCACGGTGATTCAGAGCTGCCCCTCTGAGTCATAGGTCAGCAAAGTGACTCCCATTAAACACTGCTCATGCAGCTTCTAGCCAGAGTGGCATCAAGGTCAAAAATTATGCAGATCTGAAAACTGATGGAAACACATCTGAAGTTACAGTGCTTAGAAATAAAAAGTTTGGAAGTGAGATCGAATCTGGTGTACTGAACTTAGGACAAGACTTTAGATATAGACAATGGATGGTGTCTGTCACCTTTATTCCAAAATTCTGATGCTAACTACTCTCAGGGACAATGTTCTGGACTGAATGTACTAAAGTCAAATACAGACTTACAGTACCTTTCTTTCCTGCTTTTCTGTGCTCCAGGGGACAATAGAAGTTCATTTTTCTCCCTTATCAGTAATATCTCACACCTTCTTCTATTAGTTCCTACGTGCAGGAGTATGTACATGTATGTTTAGTCTTGTAGTGGAGCCGCATTTCTCACCCACCTATGCTATAAGCAATTTATGTTATTTTCTGTCTCATGTACAGAGTTTTAAAGTGCATGTGCAGATACAAGATCAAAGGACTTGGGCAATACTGACTTTTCTGTCATGTTCCCTTCCTCCAGAATAAATTGTGCTCTTCTTTCCATTAGCATAGAGCAGTTCTGTGGGCCTTGCCTTTTAAATATCCTGTTTCAAAACAGGCTTTTTGGAAATAACTGTTGTGGCAGCAGGATGCTGAGTGGTGTGTGGGCTGTGTGAAAGTGGCTCAGGGATGTGAAACTCCAGCATCATGACTCGTAGGGATTGTTGGACACCAAGCAAGTAATGCAATAAAAGCTACACAGTGAGAATAGTCAGTTGCTGACATTTATGAAGGAGAAAAATAACAATTGTTCCTCTGAGCCCTTTCACCCATTATGCTTGTGCAGAGTGGGGAAGATGAGACATGATGCTCAGCAACCATATGCAATATTGCGTATTTGAAATCCTTGAAGCTAGAACCAGGATTTTATCACCAGAATTAGAATTGTGGTGCACACTGGGAGCCATTTAGTCATATGGTTTTTGGCTGTGGCTGTGGCCAGTGCTGTTTTAAGAATAGTAATTATTGTTGAGGGAGACAGCCTAGGTGGAAGCTGTGGTGCAATGTCTGTTTCCTGGTGTTTGATGAAAGGAACTAGAAATGAAAGATTTAGATTAAAAAGCCAGGCAATAGTAAAACAAAAAACAATGGCATACTTGTATTCCAGACAGCTGTTCTTTCTGGAATTTTGCTTTATTGATCATTCTATTTCTCTACTTTCTCTTTTCTCTACTTTTGAAACCTATGTAGTTAACCAAGTCCACTGACAACATATATGTATCCAGAAGGATGAAAAATTAAATGTCAAAATATAAAAATGTATGTTTACATATGTATAAAAATGCTTATCCACATGCATATATACATATACATATGCGTATTTATATGCACTTCTTTAAAACATTTTTGAGACCATTGTATAGGATAAATGGTGTTTTTAGAATACTAATTTTAGTGGCAGCCATTTGTTATGCTTTAATTGCTATGCTGTTCATGAATAATTTGATGCATTTCCTGCCATCTAAACTCATGTCACATCAGATGTCTTACCTATTTTGTATCTGAACCACTCATGTTTGGACAATACCTGGAAAGTGCTGTAGACCTTTGTAACAGATTGTTTTCCTCCTGTATCTTTGATTAAATAAAATCAGGGCTCAAAACTGAAATGCATTGAGGTGTTTTGATGTTTGAATTGACCCCTTCTAAGTAATTTTATGTATTTATTTTGTTTCTCATAAAATGTCAACACCACACACAGAGATTTACGTATATCTGTGGATACTGCATAGCTGTGCTGTACAGATACGCACACAGATCTTTGGTTACACATAACAATTTTGTGTGCCTCTTCTGTTTATCCTCTAAAAACTAAAGAGGAAAATAATTTTGGGTTAGGCAGTTAGAATTATGCATATAGTAGATGATTATGTTTAAGCAGAGGTCTAAAAATGAGAAAATATGAATGCTATAAATATTGGCCGTATTTTTAAATGAATAGACACAGCACTCCTTCCCACATCCAAAGCTGTTGCTTTATATTTGGAAAGAAAAGTGATACCTTTAAGAAGCACACACATGCATCTCCTTTGATGAGTTACCTCCTTACTCAGTGAAGACCGTATTCTGTCCCCTTTTCAGTTAAAGTGGAGGGGAAAATCCTTTCTTTTTTTAAATACAACAGTAGTTCCTATTATTAGTATGCTGTGATAGGACCCACAGGTGTTTCTATCAACCAAACAATTCATCTCAGTTGGGCATTCTTGTATAAAGATTAAAAATACATGCAAATACAATTTGATATCAAAACATGGCAGTACACTGAAATATTGTGGTCACAAGTGGTGTGAAGTGTTTAAATTTGAAAAGTTTATCTCTCAAACGTAGAGAGTTCCAAACTCCAACCTGAGTCCAGAGCCACCAGTACAGTTTGTGCAAGTTTTAGGATATAATCTGATTATTTAAACATTGCAGGTAACAAAATTTTTGAATTTAATCTCCAAGCTATTATGTTTTTAAATTAACCTATTGCCATTTTTTCCTGTTTGAATATTGCTGCTCTTTATTTAAATGGATTGATGGCTGTAGCAAGGCAGGTGGGTACAGAGCATCACTTATGTTGCATGTTGTGTGGGACACAGTGACACAACATTTCAGTGTTTTAGTGCAAGGGAGAGAACAGAAGGACTCTGTAAAATACACTAAATGTGCAAAGAAGCATCATCTGGATGGAGGGATGAATGTCGCACTGCAAAGTGGCCACGATGTCAGATCTCAAAGAGACAGGCTTGTGTCCACATGGTTTGGGGCCCTTAAAATACCTCCTTTACTGCTTTCAAAGTTCTTCTATTACTTGGATTAGGAAAGTAGGAACTGAAGATACCACTGACTTGTCTGAGTCAAATCTTTTGATTAGAACAATAAAAGGTCTGCCAATGCAACAACTAAAACGTTCAGTGAACAGCATTCTTTGTTTTCTGTAAATTTTTTTAGTAACATGGCCACTTGAAATGTCCAACAGAAGAGTCGGATGAAAAAAGTATAAGAAACCCTTTGTGTGGTGTTTACCCCTCCTCAGAGGCTCCAAATCCTGGATTGCTTTGGGTAAAATATGTCAGTACTGCACCACCACCTCCAACAACGAAAAATGAAAATCAAACAGGCAGAGAGGAAGCCCACAACTTGTGCCTGGCCCAGAAGAATCACATGAAACTTGGGAATGAAATTGCACATAAGATCAGTTTGAGTCTTTGTAATGGCTTTCTTTTCTAATTCTGGATGCTCATAGAGGTAAGTCAGAACTGCACTAGGCAAAACATTCTGTTTCTTCAGAGGTGAAAACTATGATTCTCGTGGACTCTACGGACTGTAATACTTGACCCATAAGAAAAAATTATCAAATACTATGAATATTTTCCAGTAATGCAACAAATTGGCAATGTTGCAGAAGTAGTTAAACTGAGACTGTTCTAGTCATGGCACAAAGGATGTCCTGTGGTTAAGATGAGACATTACTGTACCTTTTTTTTTTAATTGAAGCTTCTTAGATCTCATTCTGCCAATCTTTGATGTTGTAGCTGGTGGGAAATGGAGGAAATATGAAATTATAATTTCCCAACAGACTGAAACTTTAAATTTGAAAACTGGCCCAATCATAGTGACTATTTCTTCAAAGGGGCAGAAACCTTTTAACTTTTTACAGCCTGTAGCAATTTTTCCAATTACCTGAGGTGTTTGTAGTGTGGAACGACATTGGGAAAGATACAAAAAGATCTTGAGGGCTTATGAAAATAGAGTAAGCAAGCACATTTCATGGCAGCCTAGGAGTAGCTCGAGTCAAAGGTCACTGAAGACACTTGACTGTAGGATTGTTCTTTTGTTCCCACTAATTGTCAGACTCAAGATATTAATCTTTTGACTTTTTCCATACATCCAACAGTTACTGGATTGAGAAGGAATCATTGCCTGGATGTAGGCCTCTAATGAGCTTAGTTGCCCTCTGGCATGCGGGAGGGGAGTGCATGGCCATCTATTCATGCTGCTCTGATACACTCAATAAGAACGGTTGTATTGGCTGTCAAGTTGCAGCTCAAGAAGGCAACAGGCCTCTCTCGTCAGGTGTTAGAAGCCACCAGTAGTTTCAGTGGTGGATGTTGTGTAATAGGTTGAATTCAAGAGGCAGACATCTCACATACACACTGTTTCCTTTTTTACCACTGCACGTAGTTTCTGGTCAGTGGCCTTTTGCCATCATTTCCCTCTCATTCTTCATCTCTTGCCCCCTTTTGTCACTTCCCTTTTGATGTTTCTTCACTCCCATGTTCTGCAGGAAAATACACAGTTACCATCATAACAACCATCAATACTTTTAGAGAGATTTCTTTGATCTTTTTCCAATAAAGTCATCACAGGAAATTTCTAATTTGTTCTGAAAGAGCACTTCATAAATCTTACCACTTTCATAAACATCAATCTGGCATTTCACAGGGTTGCTTGAAAAGAAATTACTGAATGCATTTAGAATGCTATGACTATAAATACAAGGTATTCAAAGGACAAATCTTCTTCACAAAGCATCCACTCATCAGTGGATGGTGAAAATTGTAAATGTATTATTAAGCTATGTTCTGTTTTCTTATTTTTAGAAGAATTAGAAGTATTTTTTTATTCATAAAGACATTTTTAAGCAATATAAAATATTTGGAGAAGCACAAGTACAGAAAGTCCATTGCTTTGTTTCCTATTCATTCTACCCATACTGTGCCTATAAAAAATGAGAGAATTCCTTTGCTGAAGTCTCTTCCAGTGTAGGCAGATTAGGCCCTACACAGACAGAACAGAAACAGAAATATGATGGAATTAATATTATAAATTGTTCTTTTCCTGTTTTACTAATTTTATACACAGCTGGAATAGTTAGCTGTTTATTGCCCCCTTTCTTAAGAGATTACTGAAACTTTTTTCACTGTCTTGATTCACTTTGAACAGCTTCCTATATTTTCCCCATTGAAGCAGCAAAAAGTGCCCCATGACGCCTGGGTTCTATGTGAAAGGTTTCAGTGGAACCTGGGAAGACTTCAGTTGTCCTCTTCAGGATCTTTAGGAACAGCTCAGCCAGCTTTCCTTTTGTCACTCTCCCTGTGCCTGTGCGGTTTGAGAAGCTGTGCAGGCTCCCTCTGGTGGCCCACGGCCACTGGCCAGGCGAGAAATGCCGCAAAAAGGAGGTAGAACACAGGAATTTGATAGAAGGAGTTGTTCTTAGAGTTGGCTTTTTATTTGTGGCGGCTGTCATTAACAATCTAAATTTATATAAGCACATAAACACAAAAAAGACATATAATTAAACATAAATATAATAAATAAAAATTTATTGTGATCGTCTAATGGTCTCTAAGTGAAGACTCGTATTTAATTTAAAAAATATGTTGGTATCTTAGTTGTTATCCAGCAAACCAAGCATGGTTGCTTCCTTCCAAAGATTGCAAGGCCAATAAAGTTCATTTTAGCATCAGGCACTGATATGAAGACTGAAAAGGAAACAACCAACTTGCCACTGATTCACATTTCCATTGCCAGTGCTGTTCACATTTCTTTTACGTTGGCTATTATGCTTTGCAGAGCTGGAAAGTTTAGTGAGTTTTGTCATTTGGATTCCATATCAGCACACTTGAGTGTTTGTCCTTTCCTCTGCATGGCAGCTCTGTGGACCACGTGCAAACCTTCTTCTTCTCTCCTGCTTGGGGTGGACTGTGAGTGGGATCCAGGCTGAGCCCTCACTGGTTCACAGTCTGCAGTACAGGTAAGATGTGATTTGTAAAGCAGGCATGGCAATATTGACCGGAATAAAGCTCTCAGGGCATCTTGAATGCTTTCATTTCTACACTATATTTTTCTAACATTTTGTTCTTTGCATCTTGTGTTATGTAAGTTTTAACAACAGAGTTTAAAGTCTGAATCTGAATTACGAACCACTTCTTTTCATGTGTTTTAAGCTATTTCAGTGTCTATTAACATCAGTGGTAGCTATGGTCTTCACCAAAAGTAAATCATGTTCTTACAGAACATATTCAGAACAGAAAAGATAAAGATCACTTCCATTCATAGTTTTAGAACTACAAAATACCTTATGATTTTTCTTACAGTGCTTTTCTTTCACTCTTTGTATGTAGTAGTGTAAAAGTCAATGTTTCAGACCCTCTGCCATACTGGAGTGTATCAATAGATACTTTCTTAATAACTATAAATGCTGTATTGGCAATCGTAACAGAAAGGAAATTCAGCCTTAATAGCAAGAAGTACATGAGAGTCCAAAAAATATGTCAGGAATTCAAGGTCCAAAAAAAGCACTTTAACCTAGTGAAAGGTATTTTGGACATAGTGGGTTTTAATTGTTAATTTTTTAATTTCCCTAAAACTGATGATGTTAGTCCAGTGTCCTGCTAAGCACAGACTGGTGTTGCCTTTCCTGTAGCCAGCACAGCCAGTGGAACAAAGTCGGTAGCAGTGCACTTCTGGGAGAGGATGCTCAGCCTGCGTGGCGGGGACATGAGGGGAACAGGCTTGGGGGCATGGGGACACCTGCACTCAGGCACTGCACAGCCTACAGCTCTCCAGAGCAGCACAAAATGGGTAACTTTTGCCCATACTCAGTGGAATTCACCCCAGTGGTTGCCTCCTACCCAGGATCAGCAGCCCTGAGTCTGCAAGTTGGCACTGTATTCGTGAGTGTGAAGACAACTCAGCTGCCTTTGCCATCATAACCATCTTTTCCTCCTGTCACTGTCATCTAGAAAAGCAAAAGCAAACAAACAAACACATACACACAAAAAAACCCCACCAAAGCAAGCAGCAATTGCCTCTTTTCAAAATTATCTGGTATAGGACATCCACTGTTAATTGGGTACCTTGTATCGCAAGTGATCTGAAAGCATATTTTGCTTTGATGTACGCTGATACAACCAGAGAGTTCATTGGTGAAATGATGCCAAAATTCTGATTGTGGTGAGTGAATCCATGAGGTATGAATTGACCATAAACCGGACTGAACAGTCCTGAGGGTTTTATGAAACATTCTTTAGAAGAAATTCTAGGGGAGGAAAATGAAAAAAACTGAAAGAGTATATAGGACATTTTGAGTCTGTACATGCTGCAGTGTTTCTGTAATGTTTCTAGATTTATTTTATGAGAATTTACTTTGCTCCTAAACTCAATGAAGTGCAAAGCATTAAATAAACAGACCTAGAATAGTACTGTTTCTTAAACTCTTGATTAATACTTAAAAATGGGAAATAACTCTGATGTGCAAGGAGGAGTTCTGAACATTGCCAAAGATTTCAGTGTATGTTAGCTGAGAAGTTTTGTCTTCTAAGCATGTAAAAAGATCTCTGGTTGGTTCCTGGACTATTCTGAAAAAATGAAACTATGAAGCCAGTAAGGCCCAGTGTGTCCAGGTGTGTTTAAAATAAAGGAAAACATTTGTTCTCTTCCTTTCCTTAAAACAAATGAGACAACAGCTCTCTGTGGCAAAGGATCATCTTCTGTGATGTCCATCAATATGTTCCTATACGTACATGAAATATGATCTGCATGTCAAAATAATTCAGGTGATTTCTACCAATTTCAGCAGCTTCTGGATAGATCCCAAACTGCCTGAGTGAAATTTACTTTTTCACAAGAATAGAGTTCTCCTGCCATTTAAAAGCCTGTTGGGATAAGTAAAATCTAATATATTTACTTCTATATTCAAAATGTTTAAAGAAACTGAAAGTGAACTCCAGAAAACCATCAGCCAGGGTCCACCTGAGCTTCTGTTTGTAACTCCTACGTCTACAAAAAAATCTCATCTCATAAAGTAATGATGTGGTTTGCAACAGATAACCTATAGGAATCTGAATATGGTCTACAGATCTTAATCAATTCAAAAAGGAACATTTCCAATACATTTTAAAGTCTCTTCCACATGCTAGCAGAGGAAGAGAGATCTCTGTGAAGGACTATATCTAATTCTACTGTTTATGAGAGTGAATGCTATCAGTTCCAGCTCTGCTAGGTGCAGTAACTTAATTTACTGCTCTTGCAACACAAATCAAATTCAAATCAGAGTCCAGGTAGAGTGGGCATGTCTTCTTTGGTAATCTAATATAAAAGTAATTCTCAGCGAAGATCTAAAAAAACCCTGTATGCAATTTATACAGAAGGAAATCTCTTATCTATACTGTGTTGAAACTTTTCTTAAGAAAACCCTGCGTGTGGCCATAGTTCTTCATTCTGTGAACAGAGATGTAGAAAGAAGAAAGCAGGGGAAGTCACATCAAAACTGCCAGGAACAGCAGGAGGACTGAGACAATTTTGAAGCTAGTTTCATAAACTCATTTCTTTTTTTAATTGCTTTGATCTTTTGAAAAGTTCATGTTAGGCACTGAAAAGCTGGAAGATAGAGCACTTGCACGGCTGCATGAATTTATCATCTGTAGTAGAGCTGAAACAGATAAGCATGTGTGAGTGTGTGTGTGTGTGTGTTTATTAACACAAGAGCCTGAAAAAGTGAAAATAAAAATATTTTTATTAGAAAGTTAGATTTTGTGTTTTATGCTGCATTGCGAAAAAATTGTTTTCCTGACTGTAACGTTGTTATTGGTTAGGAATGTGGTTTGTTAGGAGATAGAACAGGGATGAGATAGGGATAGAAATGCTATGGTGTGCTGCTCCAGTAGTATTTTCCCAGCAGCATAACAGCACCAGTTGGTTGCTGTAGCTGGCACAGGGAGAAGCACTCCTGATTGCTGCGTGGCCTCTGGAGTGGCATGGGAAACAGAACGCTTGGTTAGGCAGCAGGCTGAGGGTATTTCTGAGACTTGCTGTGCGGCACTTCCAGACTTACATGATTTACCAAAAATAATTGCTGTCAGAGTGTTTTACTGCTTGTTTGCCTTGCCCTCTACTGTATCCTTCACTGAATTAACATTGTATGACAGGAAGGAAAAGGTGCCGCCTAACAGGTAGAGCACTGTTTATTAAAGGGAAAGGGGAGGCAGACGTGGACTCCAGTCCTTCTGCCCAGAACTCCGTATTGTTTCGTGAAGGTTTAATAGAAAACTGCAGAATGGGGCATTTGAGTGGGGTCTGGGTCTGTAATTGCTGCAGGATTGTGTTTGTTCCGTATTCTCTTTCTCTTGCTGTGTTTTGAAGATGGGAGACCGTGCAGATGGCAGTCAGCAATCTATTGTGTAGTGATCAGCTCACTCTTAGGACGGGGGGGCATCTGACAAGCTCTCCAGGTGTTCAGCAACCTAGGAGATCACCACCAAATTCCAGCACACAATGAGACAAAGATGGGAGGGAAGGCTGAAGAAGTATGTACCATGTATTTTATGAATTATGTGCCCTTGGAACATATTATTTTAAGCAATGTACCTGCAGTAATGCCAATTAAAGCCAAAAACTTGAGCAGAAATATCAGGCAGATAAAACTACTGTCATGGCAGCCTTACAGCCCACAACTTATAGAAATGAGTAATTACTATTTAAAATCTTTTTCTGCACTGCACAGGTCTGAAGGCATTCTTGCATCACCTGAAAAAGCATTGCTTTCAAATGCCAAGCACTGACTGAAAGAATATAACCATTTAACATATTTTCAGGTCATTGTAGGGACCAATAAATCACAGCTGATAGGTCATGTGGAATTCTTGCTGGAATCACAACCTTTCCACTTCATATAAATCCTCCAACCACATAGTTCCTGGCCAAACTCACGGAGAACACATGAGCCAGGCTTAACAAGCAAGAGTTATGAGGGGTCCTATTTCTTTCTTTAGGGAATAAATGAATAAGCCAAGAAAACAATGCAGCGGGTCGCAGGAGAGCAGAGCCTGGAGGAGTTACCACCTGTCAGCAGATGTCTTGGCTCGCAGTTAGAAATTGTAGTGTATGTGCAAGATCAGCATTTGGTAAGTTAGCCAGGAGACCACCTCATTCTCTGTCAGCAATTGGATCACTGGATTAGCACAAGTAATTTATCAAGAGTACTTTGAGAAAACGCTTAGAGGAATGTTAGGTCAAGAGAGAAAAACAAAACAAGGTAAAATGGGACTGTTGTGCAGCTTTTAGACAAAATACTGAGGGGATGTTAATCCTGCAATGCGTAGTCTATGGACCATGCTCACCTTGCAGGCCAAATAAATTGCATAGAGAGAATTATCCCACAGGGAGCAGATAGTTTCCTCCAGAGAACAAATGAGAAAGTAAGGACAAAACAGAGTCTTTCTGAAGTGGTATAAAAGGGTTTTGCAATGAAGAAAGAAACCCAAAAATCTGATGTTTCATGTTGATGTATAAAATCTTCAGGACTGCTCACATCTTATGCAATAGACAGCAACATGAGCTAACAAGAAAAAGAAGCCTTTTTGTAAAAAGGATGCCTTCCTGGATATGCTCAACTACCTCACGAATCTGGGAGCATGAAGGGGAAATATTGCCAGCTAGTAATGCTGAGGCCTCCTCTGCACAAGGAAGTGGTTCATAGGCTGGGATATCTAAGTGTTGTCTTGCAGTGGCAGCTTTTTCTTATCTCTTCTCCATGGGCTCATGCTGGGAATGTTTTAGACCAAGGAATGAGGTGTTTTATTGGCTCAAGTATTTGGAACGCTTTAGTGGATTTTGCTGAGGAATCCAAGCCCTGGCAAAGAGTTCTGTGTCAAGCTGTGCTGAGGAGGTGATGATGCAAACTGGAATGTGGATTGTACAGAAGGTTGTGCCATCTTACTGCTAGATGAAGTAAAGGAGAGGACCTCCCCTGCCTCAGGGAGACATAGAATGGAAGTCTTTATTCCTCATGGCTATGATAAAGGCGTTCCTACAAGTTTCCCAAGCACACAAATGAAGAACAGCCCCCGAGATAGGCAGAAACATTGTGAAAGGTACAGATTATAGGAGAATAATCACATTCATTACAGTTAGTTGTTCAGTACAATTCTTTGGTCAGAATTAGTGCTTACAATTCCAAGTTTGTGAAGATAATTAAAACTGCAGCCTAGCTAGGTCTTGGTTGCCTTGTCTTCTTGCTCTGTTTGGCAAAATGAAATTTGCAAGATTAATTTGCCTCAAACATGCTAAATGTGCTTTGTTTTTTGCACAGCTGGGCAGTTCCTGAATGGCTGAAGGCACTGAGCCCTCACTGCAACAGACACAAAATGTAAAGAGACAGCTGGGTAACAGGCAGCCCATTAGGCCTTGTTGCTGTGTTCTTTCCATGCACTGTGGTAATCCCACGCACAAACCCCCGATAATGTTAGAGGGGCCAGCATGCAGTGCACAATTTCATTCTGGAAGGGATAGAAAGAACTCGTTCCTTGCATGTAACTTTAAATATCTTGGTTAATGTTTCACAACGAGAAGACTACTAAGTAAGACTAAATTGAACTGGAAGAAATTTTTTTTAGTGTTCTGTTATTAAAGGAGAACAATTAAAAAGTGTCCTTTCTGCAAACTGGTAAAATGATATTGTAATTTAAGTTCCTTAATAGGCTCACACCAACTGGTATTATAACAAACTTCATAAAGTAGTCCTTTAGGAATTGTGTCACTGTTTTAATTACCAAACTCATAATGCATTTTGGTCATTTATGTCTGTATTATATATCAGGAAAAATGGGCTTAATCTGAAGTTGCATAGCTGATGATTGTTATCTATAATGATTTGTAGTGAAAACAACTAGTGGGCAGTTCCAGTTTGTTATTACTGTAAATCAAATTATTTCAGCTTGCATTCCTCTTATTCTTGATGTCTGTATTTGGGATGAAATTTTGGTGCTTTTTTTTCCAGAATAATTTTCAAAATATATGTTTGGGGGAGGGCATGAAATGGTAATCCAACTGTTTAATATAACAAAGGAGTAATGATGTTAAACCTAACAGAGAAATTCATGGGCATCTAAGCTGAGAAATAATTGCAGTTTGCTAAAATCAGGAGAAGAATTCTTAAGCATGTTCTTAAAAGTCTTCATTTACTGTTTTATCAATACATTGTATTCTGATGTTGTGATGTTTCTGACAGAAGTTGCTTAAAATCTGCAATATTAGGAAGATTAAGGAAGATCTGTGGGCTTCAACAACCTAGTAACAGTAGCTGTTGTAAATAAACACAGTAGTGCTTATGTAGTGTTAAGGAGTAAGAAATAAATTGAAATATATACCTCAATTCTATTATAATGCAAAGATAAAATTTAAATTTATGGGAAGATACAGTTAAGCTCATGAAGTAAGGAGATGCAAAACAGATCTGTGATCTTGCAGCGGATTCACTCAAGCCGAACAGTGTTACAGACATGAGCATTTGGAAGTTTTCGGAGGTATGAGAGTTTCTTGCAAGCTTGAACCTGACCTATTTTGTTCACTGCAATTTAAAGCACTTGAGACTGCAAGAGGCTAGAGGAAGGGTTAGTATTTTTTAAATGATAACATTCCAGAGCTGCTGAGACCAGCAGTAAAAAGTAGACCTTTAAGACAGGGCCTATCAGGCTGAGAGAAGTTTCTTAGGGAGATCATTTCCATTTTTGTCTGTCAAATTGCTTCTGCTGCTCCTACTTTTCTCACTCAGCTCTTACAGGTACACAGACCTTTCTGACATAACAGCTAAAACAAACTCCACACCTTATCCTTCCTGGAGCAAGTATGAATGTGTGAACACATGGCATTAGACTGATTATGTTTGCATTATGTCTGTGTTCAAAATTGTGGGAATGAAATGACAGATAGAAGGAATGACATATCAACCAGTACAGCCTGTAAGGGAAAAACAGTTTCCTTGGAGGTGCAAGACAAAAAAAATAAATTATGCATTAATAGCATTAATGCTATGAATGCTCCCAGGCAAATTGACCATGGTTTGTTTGTTTGTTTGCATCTTTTATTGGACCTATAAGGTTATTGAAGCACTGAATACAGAGAGAAGAGGGTTTCCTCAGCAACTATGCCTGCAGAAAAAGGTTTTGGCTTGTTCTCTTGCATGTTTTACAGCATATAATCAAATGATATCACTGGTAGAAAACAGATACCGAGCCTAGTGATCTCCACTGGGGATCCTGTTGGCATTAGCAGCTGTGGTGGTTCTGGAGGCAAAACCAAAAGTCCTGTTGGAGGCTTAGCTCAGGTTGGTGCAAGCTGACTGCCTGAGCCAAAGAGTGTGATCTGGGAGGCTCAATTTTCCATTTCCTTTAAACCTCAGAGAAAAGAACCCTTGGTGCTCAAAACGGCCCAGCGTTGCCTACCAAGAACCATGACCAGGGTTTAAGGGGAAGGAAATCCGAGGCCTAATGCACTGCTTTTCCCACAGCAGTGTAAGTCAGTCTCAATATTTTGTTGTGATTAAGAAAAACTGTCTTACAGTAGCACTGTGATACAGTCTGGGAGATAGGAATCCTAAAGCATTTGTGTTTCAAGTTATGTATTTGGGTAAACTGAAATATTGAATATTCATCCAAAACTAGAGAGAATTTGGAATTATTTAAATAAGGGATTTTTTACCCACTCTTGGTTTTATTCATCTCAGCTACTGATTCAATAAGTCAGGCAGAATTCACTAACTTTAAAGATTTAGCGAATTTATAGATTAAACTATTAAACTAGAATGAAACAATCTACATACTCTGTAATTGCAAATTGTCTGGGGGCAGGCTATTGCATATGGATTGGAGGTCTGTTGTGCTGCTTCGCTCCTCAGGTGAGAGGCTGTGTTTTCAAAGTTTATGACTTTGGATCCACAGGGTTGGTAGGGAGCTATTAGTAATAGTGAATAAAACTATCGTCTATCTGCTAAGCTACTTCTCTCAAACACAGTACCAATCAATATATTTTTAATTCCTAGGCTGGGGCATTGATTATGTGATTATACTATCACAGCATGAAACTATGAAACCTCAGTAAGTCACGGCACATCCAGAAGATGGATTATTTATCAATAAGCAAATTCCCTGGCATGTTGATTTGGCTGTCTGGTTTCCAGTGCGCTCAAAGATAATGAAAACTAAAATCTTAGTATTGATCTTTAAAAAGAACCACCACCAAACCCAACAACAGCAGCAAACAAACACCCCAAACCCCCCAAAACCTGCCCAGGGTGTCCTGAGTTGCCATGGCATGAAGAGAGAAGAAACCCACTGATGGAGGGAAGCGGGAGTCTGTGTTTCAGGGTGTTTTCTGGAAAAGATATGACAGCCTTCTGTAATGCCCTCGGGGCAAATATTTGGCCTCTGTAACTACCTTTTGTTTTTGTAAGAATAGCTTGTAATGAAGAGAGAGGAAAAAGAAGAATTCTTCTGGAAAACATATTTGTTCAGCCACATTTTCATCACTGAAAAAGGAAGGAGCACATATGGTGCACCTAATTTGATCTGATTTTAACAAATTCAGTTTACCACCACAGAAAACCAGTTCAAATATCTCAAGTTTAGGTAATTAATGTACGTGCAGATATGAAACCAAGGCATCTAGTGCCATTTTATGTTTAGATGGATGCCCATTATGTAACAAACCCTGCAAGGGTTTGTTTCTTGACTGACAGCTAGAGGCTACAGGGCAAGAATGGACATCCAAACACATCTAATGTGCACCTTTATATTGATTCTTAAACCCTGCTCTAGTGTTTGGGAAATTTGACTAAGTCAACCAAATAGATGAACACAGAACCCCTTACTACCTAGTGCATGCAACCTACAAGCACATGGGAAACACTGGACCTCTGTGAGAAATGCACTCTGCACTGCTTCCTTTGGAAAGCCTTTTCTTCTCTGCACAACCAAGAAGACAGCAGGGCAGAAAGAAATAGTGGGATTAAGTTCACTAGTACCCAGTCAATGAAGTCAGAGTTATCCTCGGAGCCTTTAAAATATCAGGGTACAGTTAACCCCTTGTCATAGTCTCCCTTGTGTCAAAGCAAAACAAATGCTTTTGACAAGACAGAGGTCTAATTCCAAAAAGTAAGTCTGTACAAAGGAGTAAAATA